>PVJX010000241.1:0-300337 GCA_004027295.1 Dolichotis patagonum | reverse complement strand
GGTTCTATCTATCACATTGTGTCTTATTGGAATTTGAATATGTATGATAGTTCAAACAAAAATTTTTTTTTATCGAAAATGAGATATTATAGTACCCATTGATCATTTTCTGTTATTCAGTTCAGAAAGCCCTGTAATTCTTTCACTCTGTGCATGGCTTTATACTATTGTGTTATGTTTGATATTATTGTATTTGAAACTATGCTCAACTATAGCAGAGTAAGAGATATGGTATTAGCTACTGTTGATGTCCAGTTGTCTTAATGTAAAGTACTGTGTTGCCTATTCTGATCTGCTCTGTACTGGCCCCTTTTGTTTTATTCTCTTTCAAATTAAAAAAAAAAGAAAAATGATAAACATTATTGCTTATCAGTGAAATACAAAATTAAAATACAATAAAGCACCACCATACTAGAATTCATAAAATAAAACAGAAAAATGCCAATGCCAGTATTGGTAAGAGAATGGAGACATTGTGCCTCATATGCTGATGGCAGGGGTTCAAATTTTTGGTCATTTTGAAAAACTGGTCAAATTTATTGAGGCTGACCAAATGGCCAGCCCGTCCTCCAGGTATCTAACCCCAAGATGATAGGTTATTATGCCCACATAGACATGAATAAGGGTGTTTATAATCCTGATATGGAAGCTAACCTAAAGTTTATTAACAGTAGAGTTGGTAAACAAATTGTGATACATTTGACAATTGATAGATCACAGAGATAAAAAGAATGAAACATTGCCACACAAATGACTGTCACAGAAACATTGTTCAAAAGATGTCATTCACAAAGAATTACTTATCCTTCATGTTGTATGACGGTCAATGTATTGCAGTAAAGAAATTAGAGTGTAGCTTTCTGGGTAGGTATAAAAGTAAGGTTACTGGGAGCCCGGTGTACTCTTCAACATTCTGTATACTTAAGTGCATGGCAAGTATAAACATATATAAAAGATCATTGTGTATTTGTAAGAACATATATTTTTTTCCTCCCCAATTAAGAGAAAGATGAGGATTGTAACCTGGACCAATTTTGGAGATTGAAGTGGTAAAAAAT
This sequence comes from Dolichotis patagonum, assembly GCA_004027295.1. Classification (NCBI taxonomy): domain Eukaryota; kingdom Metazoa; phylum Chordata; class Mammalia; order Rodentia; family Caviidae; genus Dolichotis; species Dolichotis patagonum. Next base: position 299,279 of record PVJX010000241.1, on the reverse strand, counting down.
GCTAACCAAACACTTTTATTCCCTGTCTCCTCCATTTATATAGTGACTCTGGTATGGCTATTCCAATTTTAGTATTTATTTCCTCCATTAAGTGCTCCTGAAACTCCAGTGCTTTCCCAATTAAATGATATTTTTGGCCCAGCTCTTCTTCTGTAGAGCACTTTCCAACTACAGATTCCTTGGGCCATAAAAGGAATCTTCTACCGTGTTCTGCCCACTCTATGTCTTCATCTCCTCCACTCTCAAGGTCTGAGCCAACTCACACCCTCCATCTGCTTCCTGGAGTCAGGGAGCATGTGGTTCAAAGTCTCAGCTGGATAACATAAAGGGATGAGGGCACCCCTTGAGAGATATTCCAGCAGTGTTGCTTACTGGCTAGGATTTTGTGGGTCCATCTTCCAATCTCTTTGAAAGTTAGATTCCTCAGTTATAAAACCGCTTTCCATTTCACTGAGTTACCATGAAGTATCACAGCTTATACTCAGCAGAGTGCCTGACATATACTAAATGCTTGGTAAGTTTTAACTATGGCTACCTAATGTTGTGTTGTAGTCTTGATGTGCAAGGAATTAACAGTGGATCCAAGATTGACAGGTCAAGGAACTCCTATGCTGGGCTTAGAGATTCTCATGGGGCCCACATGACTCAGACCATGACCCTCTATATTAAACAAAAGGTCACAAATATATCCTGTCTCTCATAATGACTCGGATTTTCTGGATGGTATCTTGAACATGCTCCTCACCGAGATCCTCTTGGCCCCACCAGGGTAACCTCTGTTGAAGTCATCTTTCTTTAGCTGATCAAAAGAAAGCTATCAGGAAGACTGTTGTTTGTTCATGAAAGGGAATATCCTGTCCCTTAGTTTTGTGTTACACTGTGTAACATGTAACCCTGAGCAGGACCACCACGCAAAGCGTACTCACTGGCTGTGCCTTCTGTGAGGCAAATCGCTGATTTCCTCATTTGTGAAAATGGAATATGTGCATCATAAGGTTTTAATGAGAATGCCTGAATTGGTTAGGACTCTCTAAAGGGACAAAAATCTCTCTGTCTCTGTCTCTGTCTCTGTTTCTCTCTTTCTCTCTCTGTCTCTGTTTCTCTCTCTCTCTCTCCTCTCTCTCTCTCTCTGTCTCTCTCTGTTTCTCTCTCTCTCTGTTTCTCTCTCTCTCTCTGTTTCTCTCTCTCTCTCTCTCTCTCCTTCTCCCTCTCTCCCTCTCTCTCTCTCTCTCTCTCTCTGGAATTTAATAAGTGGGCTTGCCAGGATCAGATGTGTTTGAGCCCACAATAGCTGTCTACACGCTGGACAGTCGGGGAATCTAGTGGCTGCTCAACTCTCAAACCAGGAAGCTGCCCAAGAGAGGGATCAAGGTTGCAGGGCTCGTACAAGACTGAGGCCTGAGAGCTCTCTGGAGAGCTGTGAGTATTAGTTTGGATTATAAGGCTGAAAGTCCTGGAGCTTGATGTCCACTGGTGATAGCAACAGCCAAAGACACACCAGCTCAGGCACAAAGGAGCTTTTTGCCTGAAAGGTGCACAGGTTTCTCTTCTTCTCCATTTATTCCACAAGCCCAAATCAGTCTAGGTCCTCTCTGCTCAGTTTGCTGACCCACGTGCCAATCGTCTTTGGAAACACCCCTAAGATACACCCAGAAGTGTGCCTTACCAGTCTCCTCGGGATTTTTGATCCAGTCAGGATGACATAGCACAGTGACAGTGGCAATGCCTCACACGCATGAAGGCCTCAGTAAATCTATCCTCATCATTCTTGTTAGTGTTATATCCCATCTCGCAGTAGTAATATCTGACCTCACAGTTCCTCCAGTCTGTGTCCTGAGAGCCTAGGCCCTCAAGATTGTGTCACCGGACTCCCCTGTCCTTTTGAGTTCTGGTGGAGTTTGGCACTGGGAGCTAGCAGCTGAAGAGGGGGAAGAAGTGCATCGGGGGATTTCTCTCTGGTCCTGCACTTAGGTGTAGGGAGTTGTTCCTTTCTTTGATGCATGGTACTAACCTCTTCCATGACTCTGGCTTTCCCGGAAATACTATGTCTGCGCTTTTCCCCTTTCACAGAGTGGAGACCATGTTTTCCCATGGGTGTCTGGAGGACCTCATCACTTGTTAGTTTCTTCTTCAGTCGATTCTCATTGATTAAATGTTTCAGAATGGAACTGACTTCTTACTGAGATTTTATGAAAATAGAGTTAAAAAAAATACAAGCTAATCTGGTGTCTTCACTGCACCCTCCAGATTCAGCCATGAATACATGAAAAATGGGTCACAATTAATTTCAAACTTCATATTATGTTAAAAAAAATCATTGTTCCTTCTGTCTTCTTTGACCCAGTTTATGTGTGCAAATAGTTCTTTCAGGAGGGCTTTTCCTGGTCCATGGATATTTCTCACTGGGACCCTTGGCCAATTGATGCATAGACTGGAAGGCCACAAATCCAGAGCTCTCTGTAAACCAGAGGGGAGGGGAAGGGAATGTGTCCTCTGGATGAACTAATTAGAAAGAAGACAACTTTTCTAGGTGGATCAATCAGTAAAGGCACAGATTCTGTGCTGTCCAATTGGGAAAAAGCACTGTCTCTGGAAGACCAATTAGAAAAAGGCAGCACCTGTGGAGAACCAATTAGAAAAAAGATGCCTTTCCTTGTGCAAGCTTATGGGGACCCCGGCAGGACACTGGTTTGGCAAATAGAGACAGGCATCATTTTTATCCTAAGAGATTGTGGGTAAGCTGCTGCTTTTGAGGTTTCAGCATTCAGGAGTTAAATGACAGTATTTTGGAGCAAATAGTGGAGCAGATAAAATGGATTTTCAATGGATTTTTATTGGTGGATTTTCAAAATTCATTTTTTTCTCCCAAATTCTACTTAACATTTGTTTCTTGTTGCTGCTAATAGTCATACTGTAATTTGGTAAAGATGGTATAAGTTTTATTAGAGAAATATGTTAAATAACTCTAATACTATTCTATGTGACTTTGCAAGGGGCACTGTGACTTCCACCTCCCACTACTTGCAAAGGCTTGAAAACCTTACGTTAAAATACTAGTTTAATGGGCTACCATTAGACTCATTTTACTAATGGAGCTTAAATGGATACATCCAAAACCCCAACAATATCTATTATAATCACTAATATAATCACTATTTACTTTAAGAGACAAATTAAAAACAAAAATATGTTAACATCTGTCAAGGTTTGAGGAACTAATAGTGATTACAGGAAAATGATTGATGTAAATATTAAAATGTGATTTTTTTGGTGCATATTTTATTTCCATTTTATGCAAGTTGTACTTTCATTAAATATAGCCTAAAATATTAGTTTGGATAGGCTTGACTTTTAATTTAATTTACTTAAAAATAAAATGCTTACTTACACTTATTTAAAATACATTTATCTTAAAAATTAGAACTCAGTTACTGCTAAGTAGTGGCTATGCTGAACAATTTACATATGTGTGCATTCTATTATTTGTCTTATTCAAGAAAAGTAATAAAACAAAAGTACAATATTGTCCAGATGCCAATAATGCATTAAGCCAAATCAATATTTAACCATAACATTTTAAAACACAATGTTTTAAAACATTTTCATGCCTTCATGGACAGCAATTCAATTATGTGCACTTAAATATAAAATACTGTATATGTTCACAAGGATATCTGTTGACATAAAGCAGGATTTATTTTTCATAATGTAATCTGAGTTTAAATTTCAATGGAAATTAAATATTCAGGCTCTGAATAAATATATATACATCTGAGATTGTTAGGATATTGTACTGAGCAAGTTAAATAACTTCAATTTTTTGACCTTGCAAGTTTATGGCTGAACAGATTTATGCTATTCATTCTTCAAAAAATAAATTTAAGTTGGCATTTTAAAAAATTCTTTTTGTGACCTAAGTGTTTTACTATATGACACATTTTTGGACTGAAATGTTTATAGCAATTTTAATAAATTGCTTTATAAATAACACATTTTAAATTTATAGTAGAAAATTTCAGTTTACAAGTATTTCTGTGAGAGTTGAATTAGACTTTCAGAGACTTTGAGGAACTCTAAGAAATAAGTCCAGTTAGGTCATTTTCACTCGATTCAAAGTGAAATGTGCTATAGATTCAACTTAGTTACATCTAAAAAGTGACCTGTGAGAAAAAAATCTCAAACTGGGGTTCCAGTAAGCACTTATATAGAATGGACTAATCTTTGTTTACATGTTTACGTATGGGATGAAACATGTGGATATTGGATGAAGGCCCCATTGTCAGACTAGATGTTGGGGTATTGCAGCAAACACAAAATAAAAGCAAATTCTTTGTTTGTGAGATGCTAGGTGCCTCTGAAAGCTTAGAGTCTCATCACAGAAAACATGGTGGATCTATCTGGCAATCGGTCAGGAAAACTGGAACCATCTGATGTTTTCTGGTTTCCTGTAATTTAATACTGGGATGAAGGAGTTAGACCTGTGGGAGAAGTGAAAGTCAGGGAAAGTGAGGGAGCTTAAAGATGTGCAGGACTCTAAGGTGAATCTTACATCTGTTAGCTGCACCCAGACGCCAAAGGCCTCTTCTCTGCTGCCAGCCACAGTTTATTTGAGAGCTTCTGGCTGTAGCAAGCTACTGTGACCAGACAGGTAAGGGATTCTGGGAAATTCATTCATGGCTACTTCCGGTGAGCTTGGTATAGAGTGCTGGCAATACTGAGCTGACCGCAGAAAGTTTATCATACAGAGGAATATTCTCTTCTAACTGAACACACAGTCAATAATGTTATTCTTATTCCTCAGTTGTAGAAATTTTACAAACTAGTATCAAGAGTAAATAACATTCTGACTTTTGGAGTCTTTTTTTTTTTTTTTGTCTTTTTGAGACAGGGTCTCACTATGTAGTGGGCTTGAGCTCACTTTGTAGCCCAGGCTGGTCTTGAACTTGCAGCAATCCTTCTGCCTCAGCCTCCTGAGTGCTGGGATTACAGGTGTGCATCACCATGCCCAGCATAAATCTCTTCTTAATTAAAAGTTTCAGTGGACAACTGTCTCCAATAAATGTAAAAGGACAGATCGAAAACTGTCCCATTCAGTAGCTATAGAAATTAAAGAACTGAAGTTCATATACACAACATTTAGTCTCCCTTTTGAATACTTCAAATCACAGACAAGTATGATTTTCAACTTGGGCTTATTTCTCTAGAATAAGACATACTACCATTTAGTTTAGTGAGAACAGAGGAAATGTACTCTGAAGTAATTGGCAAAAAGTTACTATTGCTTTGCTGTATTTTTAGTCAAAATATTTATTTCATTTAGAAATTCAAATGACATCAAAGGCTGAATCCTTTTAATAATAGGCATGGATTATAAGGGTCTGGGGCATTGATATGGAGGGCTGTATGGCCTAGGTCCCCGTGTTGCTTATGGCCAGTCATACTGGCAAAACGTTAGCTCCCTTCTGTTTCAGAGGACCAAGAGAGCGGCTCCTTTGAATTCTTGTTGGCCATGCAGGGAACTGGGACTTGATTGTCAGCCATAGCAATACAGACTAAGATAACATTAATTTCAGTGAAAAATGAAGCTTTGTGGCATAGTGCCTAGGGAAACTCATATTTCTGAGGACTCAAGAGAATTCACCTGCTCTAGCCTGTATCACAGGGCAAGTGCTTCACTGTTCTATTGTTGTTCTCTGAAAAAACAGGAAAAAAGGGGATCTTTTTACCTTATATCATGTCTTGCTCCTGGTGTCAAAAGAGGTGGTAATTCTGCTTCTTTCTTTGCACTTCTGAGTTCAGATTCAATTAAGAAAAATGGCTGCATGGTTTAGAAAGATGGAAAGAAAGCTAGTGGTTGTACCACTGATATCACTGTTTTGGGGGAGGAATTTGACCTGCAGAAAATGCTTGGTTTCCCTAAATAACTGCACCACATCTGGAAATTTCTGGAACATCCAAGAAACAGTTCAGATCTAGAAAGGAGAGAACTAGCCAACATTTCTGCTTTCCTGACTCATCCTATATAGATCTGATTTTCACCAAAAAATAAAGCTTCTACTTCAAGTTGTTTATTTGGAAAGGAAGACAGGAAAGAGAAGATAAACCAACTACCTGCTGGGAGATGGTGTCTAAATCTCACACGGAATATCTAGAAAGGGATGAAACACACACATGCTTCCTTATTATCCCTTCCAAGAGGCAAGGAGCTGGAGTATTTAGTGATGGGGATATCCACCTTGGGAGCATTAACTCCTAAGCTTCTGTGTACACAAAACAGAGGAAACTTCTGTGGTTTGGACAAAAATCCCTCAAGCTCAGAGATGGAGATATTGGCAGCTGGAGCTTAACCGGAAGACACAGATATGAAGCGTGAAAGGGTTGTGTTGGGGACATGGGTGTTGTCTGCTCTAAACCTTGAGACATGTTCAGAAAGAGACTGATCTACAGATTTGCTTCTAGAATAAAGGCCATGGTCTGTAACCTGACCTGGTGCATCTGCATAGAGGGAGGAAGTAGAGGAACTTGAGAACTTCTTGGAAACAGGCAGGTCACAAAGATAGGGGTGAAGAAAGGAGTAGGTCATGGGAGTCCCTGAGTCATTTCTCCTTCCTTGAGAAGTTGGGATAGACAGAGAGAAGCACTGAGGTACCTTTCCAGAATGTTGCCTCCAGGACAGAGGACCTGAGGTTTTCTATGCCATGTGTCAATGTAGGAGCAGGGGGGAAGAAGAATGAGATACTGAGGAGTAGGGCAGGGATGTGAAATTTAGAAATATTTATTCCTTAATTTGAGTAAGAGAAGGAATAAGTCTGCAAGCAACAAAAGACTATCTTGTTGAAAGAGGTTTGCAAGGTAGCCATAGGAATCCTTATATATACACTCGTCTTCTTCGTCTATGTGTTACTGCTTTATGATCAACTCTTTAGACCGCTTTCCTCTCTGCTTGTCTGGACCTTCCAGCACTCAAGAGTTTGGCGTCGTGGAGCTGAGCCCTAAACTGCCCTGTTGTATGTAGACAGATGAACTCATACAAAATCACAATGGCTTTGAATGCTTGTGTTCCACCAAATCCTCTTGTTGAAACCGAACACCCAGTGACAGTAGAGAGTGGTGGGCCCTTTAGAAGATGATTATATCAGGAGGTTGTAGCTCCCATGGGTGGAATTAGTACTCAGATAAAAGAGTCCTAACAGAGCTCATTGTCCCTTTCTCTATGTGAGGACACAGCTAGGTGGCACTGTCCATGAGAAAACAAGGCCTTATCAGACACTGAATCATCTGGAACCTTGATCCTGGATTTTCCAACCTCCAGAACTGAGACAAATAAATTTCTGTTGTTTATAAGTTTTGCAGTGTATGGTGTTTGGTTACAGTAGTGCAGAGAGACCAAGATAGGCTCACAGAGAGAGAAGATTCTCTGTACTCTAACAATGCAGAGGCAAGAAGGCGGTCCCAGACAGGTGGGTGACTCTGTCCAAGGTCCTAGGTTTCTTCCCTCTTATAGGATTCTGTCCTTGCTGTCATAGCAGCTCAGGCCATAACTTTGCAGCTCCCAGAAAGGAGAGAATAGAGAAATGGAAGCCAAGCTACTTCTTTTGAAGACCGTGATGAGTAAACAGCTTGTCATGTCTGCTCACATCTTATTGGTTAGAATGTGGTCCTATGACCATATTCAGCTGGACTGGGGTCTGGGAATTATGTTCTCTCTCTGTGCCTTTCCAAAGCTGGGATGAGGATATGATTTTATTACTAAGAAGGAGAGCAGCTATTGGAAACAAAAAAAGTTCTAAGATAGTTTTTCAGCTTCTTGTTGACCAATTTCATAAAAGTTCACATCCTCTATATTAAAATAAGATGTGTATTTTATTGCATCACGAAATTCTGCTTCTTATAATTTTCACCTTGTTTACTGTGCAGAGATAAGTTTAATTTTTAAATTAATTTGATTATGAATGTTGGGTTTATTTTAGCTGTATGAAAGCATACTCTTATAGATGTTGTTAACCAATGTGCCAAGGCAGATTTTACAACCAATTCATAGTTTTTATTTTTTTCTGAATGGTACTGAGGACTGAACCCATGGACTTGTACATTGAAGACAAGTGCTCTGTCACTGAGCTACCTCCTTCCCATGTCTTAGTTTGGATGGCGTTTTCCTTATCTTATTTTTATACACATGCATTTTAAAATTTCTATCTCTTCTATACTACTCTTCACTTTTGTAATATTGATTTGAATATAGCGTGACTAAGGGTAAGCAAACACTTTAATATCTTCTAAAAATAAATAATGGTTTGGAACTCAACTTGACATAAGAAATATCTCGGTGTTATCCCTGATCTGAGACGGAGGCCACCCCCAAACCTGTTCTAACTTTGGGACCACCTTTGGTCTTTACTGTATCATTGGAAACCGAGTTCAGTCTCATGGCCTGGCACCCAGCATGGAGTCTTGTACAGTCACCACTGGAATAGATGCTTGATAAGTTTTGATTGAATGAAATAGGCCACTCAGAGCCCACCAGAAATTATAGGTCCTTTGGCTCAAAAATAACCTAGCTGGTTTTAGTCTTCTTTTCCAGGGAAAAATAATTTTTTGTTGTTTATTTATTGACACAAATAATGGACTATGTAATATAAGTAAATAAAGTGCCAGGATAATGCAAAAGAAATGTAGAAAAATCACAATTTTATATATTGTAAATAAAGGGTTTTTAAAACAGTATTAAATATAATGAGTAAATAAACAGTGCCTAGCATTATAAACTCTCAAAAGTGATAGTCACAGTTAATTAGCTTTTGTCTTGCTCCTTAAGTCACAGGACAAAGAAGTAATAAGTTTTCCACTGATAGGGAACAAAATAGACTATAGCTTTTGGGCAATCATTACTTTAATAGGGAACAAATGCACTTTCACAGTGCAGAGAGTGGAAATTCAAGAAGATCTAGCTTGAGTAATATTCTTTATACAGGTTTTGCATATAAATGATTCAATAATTACAGCACATCTCCTCACATTTTACTCTACTTGCAATATACCCCAGGGAACTTAGCACGTATTTTACAGCATAGAGCCTAGTGAATTCAGAAAACCTTAGGGGGGAGTATTTTTTTATTCAACTATTTCTCTATTGCTTAGCGGTAATATGTTGGGATATTATGGAACTTTTCTCAACAGACAGCAGAATGTCATAGAAGGAACATATGGTATCTGTCCCTAGTTGATATCAAAATTTATTTTCTAATTTTTTTGGCAATGTTGTCTCACTTTTTTTTTTGAAAAAAATTCTACTTTTCATTTTTCAGTCTGTTTCTTTATGATAGGTCATCAGGCATTAATTTCACATATTCCCTTTTTCTTTACTTTCCAACGATTTTGAGATTGCAATTAATCTTAGTAATTTCTTTAAGCTATATGACATAATGCTTTTGACACATTGAATCCATCACTATTTAGCTTTCCAATTTTTTAATAGTTATGGAATTTATTTGTCTTAAGTTCTTTTTTGCATCTTAACCTAAAATTGAATGTTTCCCAAAAGGTCCGTAAAGTTGATGGAAATTATAGCTTAGTTGATGGAAATCCCTCTTAGGTATGAAAGCACTTGGGTAGAGGGAATTATTTTATTACATTTTTTATAACTGATAATCAAGAAATTAGCTTTTTAAAAAGAAAATCAATCTCTTCAATTAATCCTCAACTACATAAATCTACATCCTCATCTATTATTTACTTATAAGGTAGTTTGATAAACAGTAGAAGTAGTAGTTTTAATTTTAAAAAATTAACCTGGAGTTTCTAAATGCGTATTTTAAAAAGTGTTTATATCCATTTTCCTATTTAAATGGAAACTGGCACAACCTTAATTCATTTACCTAAAGAGAATGATCAACTTTATTCTGTGACAGCAGCTCACAAATATAACAAAATGCTAAATTCATTAATTCTGAGTAGGAGGAACACTGGAGTTTGTTATATTATTCTTTGTAATAGTTCGTAGTACTTCATACACTGTAACTTTTCCTAAATAAAATAGTTCTGCCCCAACTTCGTTGACTTTTTAGATGAGTAGAGAACAGTGTTCAATCTTGAGGCCGAGAAGAAAATGTGCCTATTCTGGTGAGATGGTAGGTAGTGTGGGCGATATGAGAATTAAATGAGGGTGCGTCCACGTTAATCGAGGTGCAGAAACAAGCAATGCGTTAGGATGCAATTTAGTCAGGGTGCTTTCTCTAGAAACCAACTTTTATGACAGTGGGTCACCTGTCCAGGAAGGGTGTCCCTTAGGTCATGCGCCTGTGACCCTCCCTACAAAAACACAGCCTGCCACCTAGATTTTGATGTCCTTTCCCCAGGCTGTGTCTAAAAGCACACACTTGTCATCTACCTAGTTCACAGTTTTCAAAGAACCTTCAGAAAGGTTCAGACAGTAAGGGGGGAAATCCGTGAGTTTCCCTTGCTGTTTGAGTTGCTCTGCTGCCTTGAAAATGGGGTGATGGCACTCAGCCTGGCCCGAAGGAGCCGCACCAAACTCTGGGTTCTTGTCTCCCTCCCCCACCTCCCCACTTGTATTTTCCGAGGTTCTCTCATTGTCATCGTTCGTTTTCCTCTCGGCAGGCGGTTGGACTGGCAAGCGGCAGGCCGGTGGAGCCGGCGGAGAGCAGGGGAGAGGGTCGCGCCCGCGTCCGGCCGGCCGGGCAGGGCGGGCGCAGAGGGAGCCGCCGGCAGACTGCAGTGCGCGGCCCTCCCCGGGCTGGCTGGAGCCTCGCTGGTGACGAGTGTGAGAGCACGTGGCTACGTCATGGAAAGCCAGTCTTTTCAATGCAAACTTCAACTCCTCCTCCTCCTCCCTCTAATGCCTGTAACTCACATCCGAGGCTGGGCGAGGAACCGGAGAGGAGATTTTCCTCATGCTCACGGTGGTTGGCAGCTGGAAGAGGGAGAGGCCGGAGCAAGGGGATTCGTGGCGCTGTCCGCCTACTACGAGACTGACCCGGGGAGGGGGCGCCTAGATTCGCACCTTTTCTTCTTCGTGGGGACTCAGAACTGCAGGTTCCACCCGATCCCACTGAACCCTGGAGATTGATTATAAAAAAATAATAATCGACACGGGAGAAGGGAAGCTGTGTCCTCGGCTGTCTCTCCCGGAGGTGGTATTGGTGTGTGAGTGTGTGTGGTGGTTTTTTTTCCTTTTCCTTTTCCTTTCTTTTCTTTTCTTTCTTTTTACTCTTTTCTTTTTTTCTTTTTTTTTCCTCTTTTTTTCCCTCCTTCTCTCCTAGGGGCTCCACAATGGCAGTCTTCTCTCAGTAAGATGAATCCTGCTTCGCTTCTGCCGCTGACCCACCCATCCTCCTAGCGATCAAGTGAAAGGCTATGGTTTTCTCCCTGATTAGTTTTGATCTCAGTTGGGATTTCTTTGCTTTTTTGTTTGGCTTCATGCTGAAAAAGGATTTTTTCCCCAGCCCGTTGGTAATAATCCAGTGGTGAGCAAAGGGGGGATAAATCATTCACCCTGGCCGAGAAAAAACAATCGCTGAGAAGTCTCAAAGAAATATACCACGTGAGGGGAAAAAACTGGGAGAAGATCCGGAATATTATCGTTTTTCCTATGGTAAAACCGGTGCCCCTCTTCAGGAGAACTGATTTCAAATTATTATTATGCAACCCCAAGGATCTCTTCTTTCTCAGGGTGTCTAAGCTACTGGATTGCTTTTCGCCCAAATCAATGTGGTTTCTTTGGAACATTTTCAGCAAAGGAACGCATATGCTGCAGTGTCTTTGTGGCAAGAGTCTTAAGAAAAACAAGAACCCAACTGGTAAGCGAACGTGCATCGTGTTATGTTTTTCCTCCTAATAACCTGTCTGTTGCTCACCGAGCTAGCTCTGCAGTTCTGCTATGCAGGAAGGCAGGGGAAACATACAAGGAGCCGGGACAGTGTTGCCGATAGAGGTGTTGCATGAATAAACAAGTAGCCACTGCTGCTGGATCCGTGTCTGCGAACCCGAAAACCCATGACCGGCCGCATCTCTTGGTTGTGACACAATCTATCGCTAGGAGGGAGGAGGAAACTTCTTTTTTCTCTCTTCTTCTTCTCCTCTCCCCTTCCCCCTAAATGCATTCGGGGGCTGAGGTCTGGTGGGCTAGCTCGGGGCTATGGCTGAGGCTGGTGCCCCAGGCGGCTGGAGCTTTGGGTAGTTTTGGGGAGAAGGGACCCCGAGCTCTCCTTACTTTGTGCTGCCGATTTGGGGACGGCGCTGTAGACTTTGTGATGAGCTTGCACAATATTCGCCACCCCATCACCTTTAGCGAAGTAAGCGAGGCCCCCTCCCCGCGTTAACTCCTTCCCTGCCTGCCTCCGACTCCTCCAGCCCCTGGGAATCCTTGGGGCTAGGGCTACTTCTGCCCAGGGGAGCAGCCCGGCACCCCCAGGCTGTGTCATTTAATACCCCCAACCCCCACCCTGGTCTTTAAAAAGCAGGGTCAGCTCCTCGCGTCGGGTCCCCCCGGGGCACGCGCCGAGCCGTGGGTCCCCGCTTTCTGCCCGCTTGGTGATCCTGCGCCCCATTCCAAAGGGCTCCAGCCGGGAAACTTGCAGTGCATTACATAAGAAATGCAAATGCAGGTGATCGGGGAGCCGGGTCTCCGGGGCTCGCTTCCCCGCGCGTCTCCGTCCGAGGCTTTTGGGGGCGTCGGTGGAGCCGTGGGCGAGCGCCCGGGGGCGACCAGGCAGGAGGGCTGCGCGGTGGCGGCGTCCCCGTCCCCGTCCCCGCTGGCGGGGAGTAGGAGGAGGCGGAGGAGGAGGAGGCCGGCGCAGCCTGGCCCGGGACCTCGCGCGTCGTCGGCAGCCGGGGCGGGCGGGGTGCCTGGCGGCGGCCCCGCGCTGGCTCCGCGGTGGGGGTGGGGTGGGGAAGCGTGGGGGTGGGGTACCCTGGGGTGAGGGACCCGGGCTGGCGTCTGCCGCTGGGGCTGTGTCGGGGCTGGGGGCGGGGGCCCGCGGTCCCGCCGTGGCCGCCCGGGCGCGGGAGCTCGAAGCGGGCACTGCGGTGCAGTCGATGACGGCTCCGCTGCCGCCGCCGCCGCCCTGACACCCGGAGAGCGGGCTCGGCCCCGGGGCGCCCGGAACCCCGGCGGCCCGGCAGCAAGTGGCTGCTCGCAGCCTCCGAACTTCACACGGCAGCGTCGCGGGCCGGGCCGGGCCGGGTGCGCGCGGGGGCCTGGGGCGCTAGGGTGGGCGGGGAGGCTGAGCGCCCGCGGCCGCCGCTGCAGCAGGAGCCGAGCTGCGCGCAGGCTGCGCGGCCGGCAGGGCAGAGGCTCGCGAGCTCGGCGGCGCGGGAGGTCGCCCCCAGCTGGGGCCCCGGGAGGTCCCCCCAACCGAGACGCGGGGGTGGCGGCTGAAGTGCGGGGAGTGGCTTTCGGCTGCCGGGCGCGCTAGGTGCTGCAGTGGACGCTGCCTCGGTCCTGGAGCCCTCGTCCGCGTGTTTAACTCTACAGTCTGCTCACCATCCCCCTCCAGCACCGTCCTTTTACCCTTCCCTCGCTTAACTCCTCAGTGTGTAGCAACTCTGAGCCTGTACCCACCGCCATCCCGAGCTGCCCAGGGAAGAACATCGTGGTCCCCTCCTCGTGTGCATTTCCAGTTCAGTTAGGAGCTGTTCCCCCAACCCTTGGCATCCGGCCTGGCACTTCCTGATGCCTGGTCCCTACCTGTGCCTGCCTCACAGTTGCACGGGATTTCCCAAACTGGGACAGGCCCAGGGCTGCAAATGGGCGCCCAGGGGTTACCGCTTCAAGCATTGGAACGGGAATCCGAAGCCTTTTGGGTCCTGCTGGGAAAAGATCAGCTTCCTTCTGAGAGAGGAGGACACTGGTCTAGCTAGGGACCTTGCAATCAGTGCTTGCACAGTACTGGGGAGTGGGAACTAATTCAAACAGGAACACGAAGTTTCTTTACAGGCCGTTACATTTTTTTTTTTTGTAAACAACTTTATTGGATACACTAATTTCTTGCTATGCACAATTCAACTTCTTTTTATTGCACTTCCCCCATCTCACCCACTTTCAGCTCTCTGGAATAAAGTAGTTTTATTTATTTATTTCCTTCCAAGGCGTTTTGGAAGGTGTGAAACAAATGACAGTTCATTTTTGTAACCATTGAGTTTGCAACTTATGAATGCTAATGTACTTGAGTGTGAAATGATGGGTTAAATCAAAGTGTGTCTAAAAACATCACCAAATATTTTAATAGGATAGTTTAGTCTTAGATTGGCAGGGAATCAAGTATCCACCTGGGAATTGTGGCATTTAGTAGACTTTTAAAAAAATGGGGCGTTAATGGGTCACAGGATTTATCTCACCTTCTAAAAGTTTAGGCCTTTTAAACTTGAATCAAACTCATGGCCAGTTATTTTCTTTCAGTATCATAGCTGCATTCTCTGCTATTGACACAAGCCTCAAACCTTTTGCAAATTTTTTATTCCAAGGTAGCAGTACTACTAAGAACTTAATTGGGTAATTAAAATAAAACAAAGACTAAAATCCTCTTAACTGTTCAAACTAAAAGGAACAGATTGAATACTACCTATTATGTTGTCTTAAATCGGAAAAAGGAGAATCAACTGACTGCAGACTAAGAAGTGTGGCAGAATACTGCAAAGTGCCAATGAGAATTTGGGGTAAACATCTTGTATTATTTCAAGGAAAAATAGCAGATTAACTTTTCTTCCCTATCTCTGCAAGTTATGAAATAATTTACTCTTTATTCCCAGTTCTTTAAGTTGTCAACAAGTGTGGGTAGTTTAGTCAAAAGTTTCTGGGAGGAATTAAAAGCACTACTATAAAATTAGGCTCATGTGAAAATAAGCAGATAACAGAGGCATGGATATAAGAGTGAACTAATCAATCTACCACAAAGTTATTACTTAGCATGTTTTGTAGTTATTTTATATAAAATATAATTGGGAAAGAACATGCAAAATGTATTTGTGCTGTTATACATTTAAATAATAAGCTGCAGTAGCTTAAAAATCCTGCATATAAATATACTGTCTTTATAAAAATGCCTAATAGCTCACAGCACAATTATCAGAGAACACACACACACACACACACTTAAATGTCCTACTTTCTCCTTTTCTAGCAGAGCAATAGCTTTGCATTTAGAATAAATGTTACCTGCTAAAACTTTCACTCTATGAGTCATGCAAGGTGACAGTATTTTAGGCAAGTCATTAAAAAGGGAATACTAAGTCCAAGGCACTTATTTTGCCTGGAGAGGGTTTGATATGTTTCTTTGAACCAGTATGATAGTTTGAACTGACCAGTGTATATAACAGGCTGGCTTGCAGAATAATCTAGGTCGCAGATCTCACAGCAAATGTTGATAAAGAGAAAAGTATGGTGGAAAGAAGAAAGTTTACAACAAAGATAAATACTCAGGTCATGTCATTGCTATTTTTTTGAGCACACAGTATAAGACAGACTTTCAGATACTTATACCTCCTAAACTACAGGACAGCCTCAAACCTTCATGGCTTGCTAGGACTTTGGAAAGCGGGGACTTTTAAGGTAGATCCCAATCTAGGAGAGTGTCTAGGGCAAGGAGGGTACCAGGAAGTGCATGTCCCAGATCCAGTTCTACAAATCACTTTGAGACCATCCCACAGACTGGTTGCTCTGAATGACTCTTTTTCAGTCTCCCTCTCTGCCATGTAACTGGCATGGAACAAGCTGGGGCTGGAAGAATCTATTAGCACTTCTTCCTACTTGTCTGAGTGCCTTTGGACTCTGCATTTACCTTTCACTGAGCTGCTTCAGGTGTCAGAAACACCTGGTAAAGCACTGATGTCGTGTAAACATAGTTTTTTTGGTTTTGTTTTGTTTTGTTGTGAAAGCTGCTTGCTTGACTTCTAGTGCTGCCATAGTGTTTGGAACTGAGAAAATTGGGAGAGAGGGAATTAAGAAGAGTGAGCACTTTTTATGCCTCATTTTCAGCCTGCTGAGTCCTCCTGGGCTTTGGAAGAGCTGGATGAGCCACTAATGTGCCACAGCATCTCCATTTCTAAACACAGAGTATCTAGCACATGAATGCATCAAATTCAGATTGCACCAGACAGGTGTAAAGTTTTGCAAACATGCTTGGTGCTGGAGTGGGATTCCATGTAACATTAGTTGGCCTTGGACTCTGTCCAGGAAGCTTGAGTTACTGAGACAGCAAACATGAGTTTTGTGCTGAACAATGACTACTCCATGAACCCAAGTACGACATTTTAGACAGGCTTCCAAGTACTAAGTTGTTGGAAAAGTCGATTTTTCCTTCTTGAAATTTATGTCCACGTTAACAAGTATGAAACTCAGTGTATAATAATGTAACTTAGTCTTAACAATGAAGGTGACTTTGGCTCTACCCATATATAGCCTGTTCTCATCTCACACAGCATCCTTCACTGAGAAAATTTGCTCAAATAATGCACTGCTTTCAGAAGGTGCCAAAGCTAATTCTATGCTATATGCTTCACATTTCCCACAGTTAACTATCCGTTTACAGCGTTTGAACCCAATCTTCCATGATTCAGCAACACAAACATTGGAGACATTTTTATATTATGGTAACGAGGACAACAACCAATGTTTTCACTCCTTTGCACATTTTGGCATCAATCCTCACTCAAGTTGACTTGTAAGTTTTCTATAAATACCATATCGATGTCTCAAAATGGAAGCATTTATTCAAAATAGTTTCTGTGCTTCAAGGGAAACAGTTGGGATGTTTGAACAGTACAGCAGGAACTCCTCTATTAAGTTTAAACTAATTATTGTCTTGTTCCTACATTTTCAGTAAAACCTTTCAGCCCACTTTGGTCCTGCCTTTTCAAGACTATGGGTCAGGGATATACCTACTTACACATTACTAGTCAGTGCTGGGGTCCGCATGGATTTCCATAGGCTTTAAGTTGGTGTACTGTGTAGCATATACAGTTGAGTTGAACCTGTGCAGTGAAAGCATGAGATTTTTCTGAAGGCTGTCTCTCAGTTTGTTAGTGTATTTTTTGAGATGTGACAGCATTTTTGCTAGTGTGCTTTTGAAAGACCATCTTTATCCTGTTATATTTTTTTCTGTCTATGTAGTTGTTACAATCTAATTTCTTTACTCAAGTTAGAATGTAAAATGTAGGCTGATAAAGGGAAGGGAAGTCAAAAGAATTAGTCAGCCTTCTTCCTAAACATGGAAACAAAAAGGAGGAAAGCAAACACATGTTCTATAGAGAACATTAAAGTTTTTGCTTAATCAACTCATATCCTCAAGGAAAGTCACCCAACTGTTGGGCAGGACTGCCTCTGTCTCATTGTCTCTTGACTAAACCTCTGCTTATGTCCTCAATACCTTTTAGTAAAATGAACAATAGAGAAAGATGAAATGTGGGTCTATAATAGTATCATGCATTTTACTTGGGTAAGTGCACTTAATGTTTACTCCTTTCCAATAGGACCAACCAAGACGTTGGCTGGTGCTTTTTTTTTTTTTAATTAAATTGTGGTGGTTCTGGGGCCTGAACCAGGGCTTTCTCATTAACCTGTATGCCTAGTCCTTTATTTTTCATTTTGAAACAGGGTCTCTCTAAGTCATGCATAGGCCAGACTCGAACTTGTGATCCTCCTACCTCCCAGAGTGGTGGGATAGCAGGTTTACACCACCAAGCCCAGCTGAATCTGGTTTCTAAATAATAAAAATGGTAGAAAGAAAAAAGGTGTTACCTGCCTTTCCTTCCTTTCTGATAAGCAGCCTAAACATGGCGTGCGGGCATTCCTGTGGCCCACATATTCAGTCCTCCCCTTTCTAAATCTCAAAACTTGAGGCCTGCAGTCTGTTCCTCACCCTTGAGCCTTCCTGGAAAAGCTGGAGAGCTCCTGGGCTCCTCTCCTGCCTGTCAGCCTTCACACAGCAAATAAGGCACCGTCTAGCAGAGCCTGCTTCATTTTCTTTTTCAGTCTTTCATTTCCATCTCCTTTTCTGCCTAAGTTGAATGACTTGTTCGTTTCTCTTTTCAACTCCTTTCTCTGGAGATGGCAACCTGGACTTCGCTTGCAGCTGCCTCCTTCGCAGGCTGGCTCCCTGCAATTGTGTCACTGCCTGCTCTGAAAGGTGGATGGGGCTAGGTTAGGCTGCAGTGTTCTGGGGCTGAGAGACGCGGAGTTTGTATCAGGGACCAGAAAGTTGGGCAGAAGCCTCGGTTTTCCCGAGACCTGTGTCATTATTTGTTTTCTGCAAAGCTGTGAGCTGGCCAACGCTGCAGCTCTGAGCTCTGAGCTCTTTCCAGACGCGAAACCCCCTGGCGATGTGGCTGAAGCGAGCTTCCGCGTCCCACGGATTCAGCCCCAGAGGGGACGGGTTTGTTTCCGGAGCGGCCCAGAGGCCAGAGATCCCCTCTGACCCCGGCCAAGGCCAGCACAGGGGGCTCCGCAACGCAATGCGGCGGAAACGGCCCGTCGGAGATGCCGTAGCGCGGGAAGTTTCCGTTGCCACGGAGATGACCTCTGACCCCAGGAGCGTCTCTGGCGGCTCGGCCGCGGCGCAGGCGTTCCTATGGAAACCACGGGGGCCGGAAGCCGCGGCGCGGGAGCCGGGAGGCTGCTGTGGCGCTGGTTGTGACTACCTTGGTTGCGGGTCCCGGGCCTGGCCCCTGGGGAGGGCGTCCCCTGTGTGTTCCCGGGCCCCAAGGTTGTGGAGGAAGTTATGCCCGGCCCACAGGTGGCTTCCTCCGCCCGCCCGGTTCCTGGATGCGGCTCCCCAGGGTCTGCTGTGCTCTCGGGACCGACAGAAAGGAAGGGGATGGGCGGGAGCGAGCGGCCGCTGTGTCTGGGCTTTGTTCTCTCTCAGCTCCCGCGCTGGGAGAATACGGGCGAAGTTCTGCTCTCAGCTCTCTCTCTGGCTGCTGGGAGATGCAGCGCAGGTTATGGAAGTTTTCTGGGCCCCAGCCTCTGTCAGTAGTAGGAATGATAGTGATTTGAGTAATCTCAGGTCCGCACCATCTCAGATCATCTAGATTTCTGTAGCGCCCCTGCGCAGTAGCCTACCCTGAATGATGTATCATTATATCTATATATTAAATATTTAAATTGCATTCTAAAGTCAAGCCATTGTAGAGTGGAGGACATCCTTCAGGTTCACGAAAGCCCCGCTGGCTTTACAAGTGGGCCCCTGCTCCCCAGTGGAGGAGGCCACTGCTCCAGGAACTAGTTTCTAATTGTGGGCAGAAACCCAGTGGCTTTGAGCCTCTGAGAATCATTTGTTTTACCTGGGACGCCATAGAAAGCTTCTCGTGCAGTTCACAGAGGTGTGCGTTTTGTGTTGAAATAGACAGGCGTGCCACTATATCCCTTTTATTCGCCAAATGTCTTTTTTTTTTTCCTAAGCACTTTTGAGGGGTGCTTGTCTGCGCTGGCTTGTTTTTCTCCGGTCATCTTTGAGCCATTGGAGAAACTCACTTAACCTTTAAATATTTTTTTTAAACCTCACTTGCAAATACTTTTTGTTAATTGTGTAACTATGATCTGTTTTTTACATTTAATAAACGCTTAAAACATGGTACTGTGTCACCATCTGATGATGCTGGAGGTATGCAAGTGAAGAAGAGTACTTCTCTCAAGGAGTTTGCAGGAGAGACAAAGAACTGTGTTGATTCTAGTGATGTGGTTGGCGATATTGTGTGGATGAGTAAAGGTATTAAGGGGCCAAAGAACGGGGCATAAAAGACTTAGTAAAAGGAATAAATCTGTGACTGAATCTTGGAGACCCACTGGAAGTTAGCCGCTTGAGGAATCTGTTGGGAAAGCTGGCAGGGAAATGATGCTCTGGGGGCATAAGAGAGGACTGTAGACCTAGAGTTACAACAGGAATAGGATAGCATGGGTTTTGGCAGCTGAGGGAAAGGGTCTCCTAGCAAGAAAACGTGACTTTGAGTTGTGTATAATGTGATCAGATTTGTTATCTTGAACACCATTAGGGCCAAGCATGGAAAATAGGTTTTAGTTGGTCAGGATAGACAGTGGAAAGGTCAGAAGAAGTAACTGCAGAAGTGACATGTAATAAGCTCCAAAATGAAAATGGAGTCCATGTAAGTGGCCAGCTTGAATTAAAGGAGGAACTTGAAGGAGGAATTTTCTGTCTATAGGTTTTTGATTTGGACATTTGACAATAATGCATTTCCTTCTTTAAACGTAGTAAAAACTCTCCAGACTATTCATATTGAGTTGTTGAGGAATCTTGTAATACTATGTCAGAAATTTTGACATTTCTTGCTCTAGATCAAAATTTGGGCAATTCTAAGACAGTTGCCCTAGGGTAAAGGGTTAACTTTTCTTGACTTCAACTGTGAAAATCTTCAGCTATGAATAAAATGCTTTACAATAAAGATAAGTAAAAAAATTTTTTTAAATGATTATGCACAAGTCTTTGTCAATGGCAGGTGTTTCTGTGCAAAATACTAAGTTTGAGGAGTCAAGTAGTGCAATTAAAAGCTAAGTTTTCCGATTAACTATTCAGGTCTGGCAAGAAGAGAAGGAAGTGTGATCTTTATTGAATTTACATATGTAAGTGTGTGCACCTGCTTTTTAGATAGAAATGAATATAGTTGTAATTAAAGCAACCCTCCCCCCGTAACATTTTGTTATCTGTGCAATTACAGTGGCTCATTGAAGTGTGTGGTAACCATCTCTGTAGCGCTGCCTCTTAAAGTGTAGGTTGGGAAGGATTGTCACTTTTATTCTCCTGTTTCCTGTGTGCAGCACATGGTACACTATTGTACTTCAAAAATATAGAAATGGAAAAATAAGTTCTAAAAACTAAAAAATAATGGGCCTTAATTGTGTGTGTGTTTTAAATCCTCTTCCTTAAAATCTATAGCACATCTTTTTTGTTTTACTGTTGTGGAGCAGGTGTTGTAATTCTAAAGCAAAGCAAAGGCCCTGCTTGCTAGGAGACCTGAATCATATTCCTAATTAAACACTCGCTAGTTACCCTCTTTCCATCCCAGTGTTTGACTGTTGGGACAGATTGAAAGCCATAATCTAATATACTCTGATTTCCTCTTGGTTATCAAGTGATTTGTTTCCTAGGTGTTTATGTTTTTATTTATTTATTTTTTATTTTACATTAGAAATATGTTCTCAGTAACATAATAAAGTAAAATAATATTCCTTATACATATAATGGTGGACATTAAATGCTATATAGGAAATGCTTCTTAAAAATTTGCTTAACCAATGCACAAAACCAAAATTATACATAGTAGGGGAAAGGCATGTGATATTTTGATACATATACACACTGCATGTTACTGTGAGAAACAGTTGGAATGGATGCTAAATGTTAGAAATATTTTAATAGTGCAGTAGCAGGTTTTTTGTAGGGTGTCTTGGTCTGTTTTCTGTCACTGTAACAATACCCAGAAGTAGATACTTATCACCCACGGAGGTTTATTTACCTCACGGGTCTGAAGGCTGGTGAGACACTCTTAGTGTGCTCCAGCATCTGGTGAGGGACCTTACTGGGGTCCTGGCACAGTAGAGGGGCTCCAGTGACTGGCAGAGAGCTCTCTTTTATAACAAAGCCATCCCCCCAATAATAACAACCCGTTAATCCATGAGTGGGTTTATATTAATGGCTTCCTGAAGGCCTTACCTCCCAACACCCCCACAAATGCCATCAAATTTCAACAAGTGTTTGTGCTGTGACAAACCACGTTCAAACCACAGCACTGGGTGGAACTTGCACATGATTCTTGCTCATTGTTTTATATCTCCTAATTTTATTTCCTTTTATAAAATAGCAGGGATAATTGTAATGGTGCAGTGCTGAGGACCATTGGCTGGTATGGTACAGCGCAGAGTCCTGACGTCTGGTCAACTCTCTTTGACCTTTTGCTTTTTGCCGTACCAAAGTGTATTTCCATCACAGAATTCATCCCTTTGTCTCTTTCCCCCTATATTAACATTGTTCTACTCCAGATTGCATCTTTTCACATATGGCTGTTACATCCTTCAGTTTTGTCACTCCTTCTCTCTGCAGGCAATGTTGGCATTATTGGTATTTCAACTCCACATGCATGACACTGGAGAAGCAGGCAAAAAATATAATGTTCAGAAAGTAAGCGAACACATCTGTCTGGACTTGAGAGAGACATACCTCAAGCAGCATCCACTTGACTTCATTTTTTCCTCACTGTACTTCAAATTAACATAGAAAAGATATGATGTATATTTGATTTAATTTTTCCATTAATGAATGTTCTTGAAACACATCCAGTTTATAAAAGCATTTTTACCCTTTTGTTTCAAAAGAAATACCCTGAATTATTTTATATAAATACCACGCGCTAACCAGTTGTGCCAATGGGGCTCTGATCCTGAGTTATTTTGAATCTTGTGTTGTCAGTAGCTATGCAATAAGTAAATGATGACCATGGTTACACTATCGAGAATGCTTTCTAGGTACTAGACACTCTATTTCTATTATCTAATCCTCAAAACCACAGGTAGAACTGCTGATGTACCTACAAATTATAAAGCTCAAAACATGGAAAGGTTAAAGTAGTTGGCAGAGAGTCCCAAGCTAATAGCTGAAAGATATTGGTATATGCTTAAGTCATCTTACTTCAAAACAGATATTCTTAAAAGCCTGTATTGCAGCTGCTAAAACCAGCTTTAACAGCTTGTATGTGAAAGTGATCAATATTCGCCTTTGTGTTTCCATGAATCACTTGACTTGAAACTAAAGGGGGTTATAACATATTCTGTCCTTAGGGAGATAGAATTTTAAAAGAATTCTTGTTGAGATGTGATTTTCATACATTCAAATGCCCAGTTCTCAACTTTATAGCTGATATATTTTGACAATTGTGGGCATTATCGTAACCAGTAACACATCTAAGATATAGAACATTGCCATCACCCCAGGAAATTCTGTTTCTGTTCTCTTACTACCATGACCCTTCTAAGAAGCAATCACCATTCTGATTTCCCTCACTGTAGCTTACAGCAGAACCTCAGATAGGGTCACAAAGTCTTCACGCCTTTGGGTCTCTTCTTTCTATCAACATACTGTATTTGAGATTCATTCATGTTATGTGTTGTAGAATGTGTGGAATTTGATGTGGGAGCCTCTTTTATGGTATAAACTAGAGGCTCTTAATTGAACAGCCTGGCTTTTAGTTAATACCAGTAGTGGTCAGAAACTACCGAGGGTCAGAGTTCTCTGAGCTTCGTCCTAGCTGCCTCAGTTCCACAGATGCTGGTAAAAGACAGGAGAATCTGGATCAGAGGAATCGCAGGTGGCATATCAGGGCACAGCAGGTAGTATGAACTTCTTGCTCTCTTAAGTGCCCTCATCCACCTCATCCCTCCAGGTAGTGCCCAGTGGCCTGGAAGATGTTTGTACATTATGGATTTGTGTCACCACTGATGAGCTTCAAGTTTAGGAAATGCTGAATCTTTCAAGGGGCTTCTAGCAGAGATGCCAGATCTTCGCTCTTCAGGGAGGCCTTGTGCTTATTATCCTGGCCAGGAAAGAAAATACATCCTCTCAGCTAGAGGAGGAACTATCCCTGGACACCAAGGTTGTTTGCTATGCAAATATCCTTGCAGAGATAATCTGGTACAAAAGCTCTTTAAGATATGCAGAAGTGCTATGGGTAAGTAATTTATATTTATTTTTGCAAGTAAACTCTTCCCTTGTCTCACAGTACTGGCCTGCTATTTTTAGAGTTCCAATACTACACCTAGTCTTTAGAAAAATACTTACTATTTAAAGATTATGTTAAAAAAGATCCTGAGGCTCTGAGAAGATAGACAATGTACAATCTTATGTCTATGAGTACTTAAATAAGTAAAATGTGACCCATTACATGTTAGTTACTGGGAGAGATTTAAAATGTTCCATAAGGATTTGGTTCTTGACCCATAAGTCCTTCAGCTAAATGTACAGAGAATGAGATGGTGAGACAGAGTTAGTTCTGCTACAAGACCCATCTAGGATGAAAGGGGAAGAAAGGAAGATGTTTCAGAGAAACATGACTTGAGGTGACTCCTAAATGCATGTTTAAGTTGGTAGGAGAGGTAGGTGTATTCTTGGCAAGCGGAGTATGTAATGTGTGTGAAAGTCAAAGGCCAGAGTTATTTATGGAGAGTGGAAGATTTGTGGTTGGGGATTTGTGGGAAAGTTAATAAAATGGTGTTTTAGAGAATTAGTGGTCTCATATTTTAGAGTCTGAAAGCCTGGCAGAAGAGGCAGCCTGGATGTGTAAAAATTAGTGAACTAGAGTTTGTTTCTGAGGAGGGGAGTTGGATGACTGGAAATTGCAAGATCACAGTTAGAAAGTGTAGCTGACGTGACTGATGGCAGGGCAGTGTGGTTCTGAGGGGAAGGAGGAATTTGTGTAATAAGAAAGCAATCAAACAGAGTGTTCTGTCAGCTGGAGATGGGAAATAGGCCTTTGGGTGAAAAATTGCTTAGCAATCAGGAATGGATAGAGTGAAGGGGTCCACAGGGAATCTGCAGACCAGGGGTGCCCCATTTCCCCTGAATTTGGAAGGATAGACCATGTAAAAGGTATAAATGGGTGATGTGGTGCCATGTGGTCATGGCAGAGGCTCACAGGAAGTGGTCTCAATCTACTTTTTGAAGTCATCGATGATTTGCTAAGACCATGAATGGTATCTGTAGCAAGCGGCTACATATTTGTCCTTAATAGTTACACATAATTGATAGTTGGATGAGCACATGTAATTCTTATGTGATCCTAGGCTAGTTCTCTAGGTCTAGTGGCGTTTTTGGGTTTCCAAGTAAGGGGAAAATGGTTTTCAATGCTTTCTTCAAGACGTGGCACAGAACCACTGTATAATCCTTAAGTACTTTACTTAGCAGCAATTTGTTTCACTACCAGATGATGTTTTTTAAGTGGGACATGATTGGGAAGAGCTGAAAATGTCACACCTATTTGGATACAAGGAAAATTTTCACTGACTTGGGTCAGGTCTTTTTGGAAAGAAATCTACATTGTCACTCTGGCTCTAGTAGTGGCCATTTGTTTCAGTAACTCTTTCTGATATTGCCTGGTAGAAACATGGGTTAAAAAATAGTTTGCTGGAAGCACAACTTCTGGAAATGAATATTTTTTCCTCTCTCATGTTACAAAACTTGAATTTTATTTAGGGGATCAGTATCTATGCCCTTGATATTTTAACGTTTAAGAATGTCACAGAATTTATAAAATGACATCTTAAGGAAGATAACTATCATTAAACTAAGGCAATTAAAGTATTAATGGTTATTTAAACTTTATAAAAATGTCTAATAATGCCTTGTATCAGAGTTGCAATTTATTTGCTTGAGGCTTAGGACACTTATCAGTGATCAGAGTTTCTAAAATAGATATGTATTTATAGGGGTATAAGCAGAATTCATATGAGGAAAGGAAGAAGCTCGTTGGAGACAGCAGACATACCGTGGTCAGCGCAAATTGGAAGCTCAAACCTGAAATCTGTTATTTCAGTGGGGTGAACAGGTAGCGATTTAATCAAACTTTTTGCAAATTAGGGCAGAGGCAATAGACAATTGCACATTACCAAAGACCTGAATGCCGCAGGGTTAAGTAAAGAATCTGATAGTTTTGCGTTACCATATCTTTGAAGAAAAAAGTAAAATCTACACCCTTTGCATATAAAGAAATCACTTTAGAATCATGGTCCAATCTGACATGTGGACATGTCCATACTACTCTGCTCAGTCTCTCTGATGCCTGATGCCTATTTCTTGAGAACCTGGGGAAAGCGTTTAGACTCATTCAGGTCATTGTGTGATTACAACCTTACTTTCTTATTTTTATTATCTGAAGCAGAAGGAGACATTATCTAGCTTTGTGTAACTTGATGACAGCTTTTACCTAACTATACATTACATTGCAGTGTTGCAGTTTTAATGTAAGACAAATCACTGCCCTGTCCTTTCGTGCATCCTTTAAAATGTATAGTTGATAGAAATACTTCTAAATATTATTATACACTTTGTTAGGAGCTATTCTTCTCTCTCTCTACTTCAGAATTACTATAAAATTGAGGAAAAGGATAGAAGTTGGTACCGTATGGCTACTAAATATACCAACATGGGTGCAAAGAATTAAAAAACTTGCAGAAAAGTGATTTTCAGGTGAAATAAATTGTATTTATTTCCCAATTGCTGCATTAAAGTGTGGCAAAATGTACATATTTTGAGCTGCTAAATATTGAAAAACTGCTTTCACAGAGTATCTCACATTAAATTTTGATTTGAGCTTTTCCAATTTTAAGGACAAATACGAGGTGAGTTGCACATATTTATAGGGATGGATGTGTGCTAGACACGAAGCCATGGCTGCATCTTGAATGTTTGTGCTTTTTCCCCATCTATTGGTCACTAGAATCTTTACCCAAGAGAGACATGAAGGGAATGTTCGTATTGATGATGATACAGCAGTGGAAAGAAAGCTCAGAAGTAGGCTTTGTACAAGGAATTAGTATTTTATATTTTAAAATTAAAATATATTTAATATGCATGTCATGTAGCTTTTATTCATATTATGTTTAATATTGAGACATTTTTAAGTACGTCTGTTTCTTATATCGGTTTTATTAGGTGACGTCTTTGTTATTGGAATTGATGGGTTGGTACAGTGTAAGTAGCTCTCTTTAAACTTCCCACTGTGAGTAGGTCACGTGATAACTCGGAAGTAAAAGTCGGAATCTCCAGACATGTTGTATAGTCAAGTCACATTATAGCTTTTTCTTTAGGTTTCAGTGTTGTCCATTACCAGTATTTCTTCTCTGTACAGACAGATATTAGATGGAAAGCAGAAGATAAGACATGAAAGACAAATGTGTCAATAGTGCTTTCAGCTGTTTACAAATTTACTACGAGAAAATGAAACACATTCTGAACAAATTCTCTTTGGTTGTGTTTGTGTGTGGACATTCCAGGGGTTTTAAAATACTGTGTGATTGATCCCTATTATGTATGGACAGACATACTTGACAGTAGTTGCCATTTAAAAATACTATACTGTATTCTCCTAAGGACTGGAATCTCCTAATACTCTGTATCTACTTATTAGTCAATTTTATAAAACAGATTGTGAAAAACTGTAATTTGATGCTGTTTTGGTTGGTTTTGTGTATTTGCTTTTAGTTTACCTTTAGATACTTTACTTGATAAAGAGATAAAACCTTAACCCCAGGAACCTCTTATAATTAATCATCTTATGGTCACTTTGGGGGGAGGTGATCTCCAATTGGGTAAGAAATGATTTAATAAAAGAAAATATAGAGATGTGGTATGTATCTATAGGTCTAATGTTTAATTAATTGTTTCTCATTAATATTAGAGAGAAAGTAATAGAGCGATAGTGTCTCCCATGCTGTAAAGCCTAAGAGGAGAGCATGGAAGGTTGTCTGGGGCGACAAAATTCTGACAGAGTCTTGGAGAACAGTTAAGAGTTAGCCAGGTGGAAAAAGTACTGGGTGATCTTTTAAGAAAGAGAAAACAACATACTTTAAATTATGGAGCACAAAAGGGTCACGAGTTCAGGAATTACACATGTGATTGAGGAGTTAGAATTTGAGTTGATTTGATTTTCCAAAGACGTGTGAAATATGAGTTCTACTTTAATAAAAATATATAGCCACTGCACCTCCCAAATGTAATACTCTGATAATCCTTCATGTAATACAAAGACAGATCCTCAGCCCTGTTCTTACTTGCCAAACATAATGGATAATACTGTATTTCATGTCAAGTGCACTTTTATGAATAGTTTTTTCTTGCCCAAAGTTGTAACTTTTTCTGCTCATTAAATAATACTGGGAATAAAGTAAAAAAAAGTACTAGGAGAATAACTTTGAATATATTTTCATGATATATACTGCATTCCCCCCCTCCCCCCCAAATAAGACCTACCTGGAAAATAATCCGCCTTAGAAACTAGAGATCAAAAATGCCAGCCAGAATCAGCTCATTTCCCTTTCATAATAACCACTGAGCAAGAGACTAGCGATGGCATCTCTACCTTTCAGGGCTAATATTTTTTCCAGCTAGGTCTTATTTTTGGGGGAAAGAGCTATAAAATGAACACTTAAACACACTACCACTTTTTCATTGTTAGCAAAGGACTTGAGAAATATCGGCAGCAGTTCATGCATATTGAGGGATGGGATGAATGGTTGAGAATGATATTTTCATTTTTATCATCTTCCTTTACAAACAGGTAGTACAAACTTTTGTAACATTTTTGATGCATACTATGTTTTGTTTGATGGTTACTGAATTCCTTCTCCATGAAGAAGAGTGAGTTTGGCCTTGTGAATGTTACATAAACAAGAAAGGATATTATCTTTCTAGGGACGTTAGGGAACAGTTACAAGATGGTAGGTACTGGAGATAGAGGACGGACATTGATATAGGCAAAGGAGTAAACAGGTTTATCTTCCTTCAGGAGAGATCTCTCTGGCCCTTTTCTCCATGCCATGAGATTTTACTCATTGGAACCAAATTAGGGATAGATTGGGACTGGAACATTCCTAACAGAACGAGGAACCCGTGACTACCCTTAGATAGTATTGGACAATAAAGTGGCACTCAGTTTTCTGTCACTAAAACAAATGCTCAAGGTAACCAGCTGGTGCAAAGAAAAAAGTTTAATTTAGCTCATCGTTTTGGAGGTTTTGGTCCATGCTTGGTTGGCTTCATTGTTTTTGGGCCTTTGGTAAGGCAGCACATTATGGCAGGAATGCGTACTGAGCAACAGTGTTTACTTTGTGGACAGGAAGTGAGAAAGGAAGAAAGAGGAAGCTCTCCTGTCATAAAGCCCTCCCACAAGGCAGTGTCTGCTCCCGGTAGCGCCTCATCATCTGGACCTTTTGAGGACACTAAGTTCCAAATGATACCAGCTGTGCATATTTAAGTTGAAACGTACAATGAGCATAGTAATAACTAGAAAATAGGTTATGACTAGAAATCCGTTTATTGTCCCACAAGGCTGGCTGACAGTGCCTTTGAGTTTTTGTACATCTTTTGTTCTTTTAAATTTGCTTATTGGCTGTAAATGACCATATTTATCCAATGAATAATAATTAAAAAACCCTTCAAATAACATGTTCTGTTAGAGAAGAAATCCCAAATACTTTGTCAATTGTACTATTGCCTTTCTCAAACCCAGAGTATCAGTTATAAATTTCATTTTTATAGCAGCTTTATTGAGATATAATGAATATGCCACAAAGTTTCCCATTTTAAAGTATACAATTCAGGTTTCTAATACATTAACATAGTTGTACAATAATTGTCCCATCTAATGTTAGAATGTTTTTTAATCAACTTCCAAAGCAACCTCATACCTATCAGCAATTACTTTTCATTTTCCTTTGCCCCGTACCCTGGCAATATGGCATATAAATTAGATTGAGCCATCCAGTATATGATTTGCTTAGCATAACTTTTTAAGGATCACCCATGTTGTAACATGCATCAGTGCTACTATGACAATTTCTAAATTTGTTTGTGTGTGAATATGTGTTTCAGTCCTCTTGGGTATTCAGCTAGCAGTGGAATTTCTGGGTCCTATGATAAATCTACATTTAACATTTTGAGGGCTCACCAAACTTTTTACTGAAGTAGCTTTGCCATTTTACATTCCTTACAGCAATGTATGAGATTTCTAATATCTCACCTCCTTCCCAATGCTTGCTACTGTCTCTTCTAGTGTTGGTTATAGTCATTCTAGTGAGTGTGAATTTCATTGTGGTTTTGATTTGCATTGCCCTAATGACTGATGATAGAGAGTATCTTTTCAAGTTCTTGTTGACTGTTTAGGTATCTTCTTTGGAGAAATGTGTATTCAAATTCTTTATCCAATTTTAATTGAGTTATTTGTCCTTTACTTTTGGATTGTAAGACTTCTGTATGTATTCTTGATATAAGTCTTATCAAGTTTATGGTTTGCACATATTTTCTTTCGTTATGTTGATGGTGTCTTTTAAAGTACAAAGTTTTTAATTCATGGATTCTCTTTTTTTGGTCACTTATGTATTGGATATATCTAGGAAACCATTTCCTAACCCAAGAGCATAAAAATTTAGCTTTAAGTTTTCTCCTGAGAGTTTTAGCTCTTACATGAATGTCTGTAATTCATTTCTAGTTGATTTTTTTTGTACCAGGAATTGAACTCATGACCTTGTGCTTGCCTGGCAGGTGCTTATGCCACTGTTATATCCCAGGCTTCCAGTTAATTTTTATGTATAGTGTGAGGCATGGATCTATCTTTCCTCTTTTGCATGTAGATATTCAATTGCCCAAAGAATATTTTGAAAATCTCATGACATACTAAAATCTCATTTTGAATTAAAATGTAACACAAAGACCTTTTTATCAATAAAAATTTTAATCAGAATATAACAATGTTTGAATGTACTATTATATATTATGTGAAACTACATTAGGGGTACTGTGATATTTTTGGTAGCAATGCATGTTGACTTTTACTGTAGCTTTATAAGAACTTGTAAAAAAATTAGTACTCAATACTCTTGTGCAACGTATAAGCACTTTCAATAAATTAAAAAAGAACATGTCTAAATCCATCTGGGATATTATCACAAAATAGATCTTAGAGTAGGTATTTATAAGCAGCAGAACTTTTATTTTTTTTTGCATTGCTGGAAACTGGGAAGTCCCATATCAAAGTGGCAGAAGATTTGATGTCTGGTGAAAATTCTATCTCTTATGCAGAGATAGTGCCTTCTTGCTATATTCTCATGAGGTGGAAGGTAAGAACGAATTATGAAAGCACTGATCCTATTTCTGGAGGCAGAGCCCTCATAGCCTAATTATGTCTTAGAGCCATAACTCTTAATACTATTGCACTGGCAATTAGATTTTAACATTTGAATTTTGAAAGAACATGAATGTTGAAATCACAGCAAACACGTAGACTACTTATTTATAGCAAACACAAAATAAACAATTTTTATACCTAAACTTTTGGTGAAAATTTCTCTGACTCCTCTCTTCTATGTTTATTTTCAAGGCATGGGCATTTCATTTGCATACTGACAACACAATATTATATTTACATTAAATTTGCTTAGTTTTAAAGGTAGTGCAATAGAGATCAGTATTCACTGTGAGATGTAAATTGTACTTCTTTTATTTAAATTTATTGTAATTCACTTATCGAATATCTCATGCAAAGCTTAAACATTCCTTGATATGAATGTCATTTAAAATTATAGCAGAAAAGGTTCTTCTGCCACAATTTACTCTGCTTTGTTAAAAGAAAAACCACTCTATCATTTAGGAGATTAAAATCGTGTCATTATCAGCAGGTGCAGCATCTCCAAAAGCAGGTGAACAGGCTCAGGGTTCGTCATTTCAGGAGTGATGCAGACATGATGAACCCCCAAAGTGGGAGTTAACTAGATAGGAGCCATCTGATACTTCTCTTGAGTTTGGATATATAAGGAGTTGGATATAATTGGGCAATTTGGGAGCTGAGTAGGGAGGTACTCATACACTGAATTTGAACTTGAAAATGAGCTATAGGCTTCAGTCCCATGAAATTCTATATTGATTTCCTTTGTATTATATCCAAATATTTAATTTTCTTTTACTCAAATATTTTAACCTTATTTGACTGTGCTCTGGGGAATTAAGAGAAGGGGTATTTACCTTTGCTTGAGCCAGAGCATTAAATTCAGAGCAGACCAGTGTTCTCCTGAAGCCATTAAAGGGAAGAATGAATCTCAGGAGATGAACCAGTCTGTAAGAGACCTACCCGACTTTTCCATGAAAATGGTGGGTGATATTTGTATTATTTTCTTAATGAATATTGTCACTTTTCTCTCTAAGATGAATTTTTGTTTTATGATATAAAATTTTTTTTTCTTTTCAACCATATTTCCAGAGAAAAGTATCATTATGTTAGGTGACTTTGCTGTGTAATTTATTTACTTCTTAGACTAGAAAACAAAGTAGCTCTCAAACTACTATTAATATCCAGAAACATGTAGTAAATATTTGAATTGAATATTTCCATTGAATTCTGTGTGTATGTACAGATGTGTGTGTGAATCCATATGACTCAGTTGTATATGTAAATCAGAGCATCGAACAGAGAGCTATCTCTTCCTGTTTCTTTACTTCAGTGTCAGACACACTTCCTGACATCTAGAGGATGTTCTGAATGAACATAGAACAAGTTTGATTTCCCTGCATATGATATTTTCACCAATTTAGAGACCTCAATTTAAGCTAAGGAGTAGAGCTCTAAGAACAAATACCCACTTTAACAGAGGTTTTTGATGGTGTCATTATCATGTTAAAAATAAGATAGTTACAAACCTGAATGTGCTTTGCCTAGGTATTTTCCTTTAAGAGAAAATGTCCCCCAGAACAGATGAAAACACCTCCATCTTTTATGTCCTCAGTGCTGCAGAGGGTCTGTTCCCTCTCCTAGCCAGGTGCTTATATCTTCTTTTGTCTTGTGCTGGCCCAAGTGGTCCAGTAGATCTAGGCAGGTGGTTGTTGACTCTGCCTGGAGGTCTTGCAGCACTTCTGTCTTCTGTCTTCCCTTGATAATTACTGTTAGTCGTATATTTTTAAAATAACTGTCATCGCTGCTATTTTTCTTACTCAGAAAGACAGTGATGTACGACCTTTGGGGTTAAAGATTAAAACTCTAATTGTAATTTGTCTGTGTGTCAGAATTGTTTCCATTTATTTTGGTAGTAGACAGAAAATATCCCCTTTACGTATTTGTAGTGATCCAAATACATCATCCAGAAGACGATGATACAGAGCACATTTATTGCAATGCTAGTGTGTGGATGTATATTTATCAGCTCTTTCCTCTCCATTTCCTTGTCAGAAAACATGTCAGTTTTCCCCTATAGTGTCTGATGACAGACTTTTGTTAAAATTAGTATTTCTGTTAATTAAAGTAACATTTTGAAGTTTTGACTTGTAGCTAGCCCTGCAGGGTTACAGATACACTTTTAGTTTTAGAGGATTTATTGTTTTAGAGCGGTTGTGAGTTCACAGCAAAAGGGAGAGGAAACTGTGGAGATATCCCAGCACTTGCATAGCTTCCCTTGCTTTCCATGTCCTCTACCAGAGTGGTCCATTTGTTGCAATAGATGAACCACATTGACATGTCCTTGTCACCCAGAGTCCAGAATTTGCATTGACCTTCACTCTTGCACTTGATGAATCTATGTGTGCTTACCTTTGCAACATCATGGCGTATTTTCACTGCCCTACAAATCTTTGTGCTTTTGAAAGAAGCATCCAAGTACAGATCCAAGGTAGACATATGTAGAGGCCTAGGAAAGACCTTGTTATTTTGTGGAACCTCATTTGTATTTTCTAAGCTTGATCAGTTTTTTTTTTTTTTTTTTTTTATGTGTAAGCCTTTAGGACCTAAAGGAGCTGGAAGGTTTTGTATTTTGCCCAGAGATTGGCTGCAAGCAGGCCCTTTTTCTGGTATGTTCTTGAGCTTTTAAAGAATACTGTTAAAAATCTGTGTTTGGCTATTAGTGTGTCTATTTTTCTAATCTGTATTGTAGAGTTTTAGTCTCTCATGCACAAAAAGATGTAATACTTAAATGTATTCTGTAGGCTTTTAAAATGTATGTGTTTCATTTCATTTTTGTTATCTTCCTTAATTGCTTGCATCTAATAAGAATTGCCTCCAAAACTCTGAGGTGAAACTTAATGACCTGGGGTTGGGGATTTAGCTCAGTGGCATAAGCACCTGCCTGGCAAGAACGAGGTTGTGAGTTCAATCCCTGGTATCAAAAAAAAGCCCCCCAAACTTTAATGACCTGTTTTCATTCTTGGATACTTTTTACCCTAGTTATAAATGAAAGAAGCATATTTTAAAGCAAACCTTCACATCATTGTTCTGACATAGGTGATTTCCGTTTCCTTTGCTTCTTTTGGTTGCAGAGAATCTCATCTTGCTGCTCTGAGTTCTTTATTGTACAGCTGGACTTGTTATTCCTTTTCCCAATTCCTTCCCCTGCTCCCCACTTAGTTGTGCTATTAATGATTCTGCTTACAGCTGAACACTACAAATAGCCCATCTGTAAAATTTTTTTATCATTATTCATACAAACTGTAGCCTTTTCCTTTATTTTTATCTGACTATGCTGGGCTCTACCATCCATTTCTTTCCCTGGTGTGGAGAGGTGAGAACCAACTTAGACATCTGAAGTGTAACTGGAATTTGCCTCTCTTACCAGCCTCAGTGTGTGCATCTGCTTCATAACCAGCATCCTCCTGTGGGTGGGCAAGAGGAGACCAGATGTGCTATTAATGATGTGCTATTAACGCTACGCACTGCAGGATGCAAGTCACTGGGGCTGTTTCTTACCACTAATGGAATGGGTACTTATTGCTCAATTAATAGGAAAATAATATAATAAAAAAATTCTCTTTTTCTTGGGAGTACCATTGGGAAACACGAAGTTCAAATTTGCTCAGAAAATATGGTTTAGGGCCAATGATACGGCTCAGCGGCACAGCGCAAGCACAAAGTCCTGAGTTCAATTATGGGTACAAACTATGTGTATGTGTTAATGAACTTTGCAAGTAAAGGTTATCTGGTTCAAAATGCCAGTCATCTCATGGAATCATTGGTTTCCTACTGGCTGTATTATGTAAGCGTTTTAGCTGAATATATAAGGCTTTGAAGTATACGAAAGTTCAGTTTTAAGGTTATTTTGTATTTCCTTGAATAGTTACTTATTTAGCATTCTGTAGCACTGATTTATATATATATTTATTATTCCAAGAGAGGCCGCAGGTAAGGAGAAACGTCTTGGGAGGGTCGTAGACCAAGCAGTTGCCTGCATTTCTCAGAAGAGAGGTTTAGGCTTTCTAAAGATGTGACAGCACCTTAGTGAAAGCTGAAGATTCAGGAAAGAATGAGGGTGCACCGAGGAGAGCCACTGAAAGGAGAAGACCTCAGAGCAGGGTCCTTGGCATAGCTGAAGAATTATTAGGCCCCGCTGGACATTTTTACTGATAGGAGAATAAGCGAACTTACTTCTTAAATGTGGATATCAATGTGAGAAATGGACTCCAGATACTGGAAGTTCAGAATTATTGCACTTTTAAAAAAAATTTTAATCAGATTTAAGCTCAAATGAAGAAAAGCATTAACAGAAAAGATACGCTCATCTGTGCTGTTGTCTTGGTCATGATTTTAGGATTTATGTGTATAGTTTTAAATCTGTTGTTGATATTTTCAAGGGGCAAGTTGAAAAAAAGGAAGATAGCTTTTGTTGATATTTTATTTGCTGATTTGCAGTTGACTTGCCTAAGGGATAAGAATTAGTTGTCTCAAATGGAAGGAACACAGATGGATGTCTTACATTACTGGAATTTGGAACACATAGTTCTAAAATAGAAACTAAAGTTTATACTGAAAAATGTAGGATCTCATATAAGCAGTCTTATTGTCTGAACTTCAAGTATTTACTACTCTTCCCTAGAAAGTGGATTTTATAATAGGATAGAATAATCTGTAATAGAATTAATTTGTTTTTCATTTATAAAGCCTTGTTTAGTCTTCTAAACCATCATCACTAAAGAATTACAAGTTATGTCAAAGAGTCATTTCTGACATTAGTATACTCTGCAGTCTGATACCTCATCTCATGCACTTTATGATTTGTATGAACTATATGCTGATTTGATCACAGTTGTGATTTGTACACTGTGCTAGAATTAGGGGACACGGAACACGACACAATTTCATCCTGCCTCCAGCTGAGCACCTGCCCCTTGATCGAGCCTGTGTCTAGGAGTGATGATTAACTAAGTCAACATGAATGCAGATTTCATTTGTGGGGCATAGCTGTGGCACTTTTTATCAGCATGAGTGACCTTTCATGTGACTCTGTGTGTTTCCAGCTCCATTTGGGTAAAGGCGGCTGGAATGACCGGCCAAATGTTATGGCTCTTGTAGTCAAGGTCTTCCCGTAACTGGGGCTCTGTTTTGTTGCTGTCTCTCTAAATTCTGTTTTGTGTAGATTAAATAAACCAAAAATTTATTAACCTGCAATAGAATTTAGCCAGTATATTAATGAAAATTCTCTTACACCTTACATATTCTTTACCCTGTAGAATTGGCACAATTTACTAGCATGCTTGTAGCTTTGGGAAACTGTTTTGAGTTATTGGGAATTTAGTTAAAATTTCATAAACTGCTAATTTGTAAGTAATTTTGGAATGTGTCACTTTAGTCTTTGATTAAAAAAAATCTCTCTAGAAGGTGTTGATTCCATCAATAAATCATTAATAAGGCTAAATAATCTGGTACACCTGCTTATCAACATGTACGTGATGTATTTGCATGTAACTGAATTTTTGAAAGTTTAAAATTCAGTTTTTTTGGGGGGGGATACCAGGAATTGAATTGAAGACATTGCTCTTACCAGGAAGGTGCTGTCCTCCTGAGCTATATACCTGGCCCTTAAAATTTAATTTTTATATTTATTCTTCAATAAAATATGCAAAATATGGACTTCTACTTTGATAAAGAGAATATCCCACCTGCATTTCTCCTCCTTTACCACTGAATAAATCTCTATAATAAACCATCAAGGATTCAGATTTCAAACATACTTCCTCTATTCATGTACTGAAACCTTATATGCCTCCTAACTGTAAGTTCCATAAGATTCAAGGCTCAAGTTGACGCATTACTCAGTGCTGAGTACCTGTCTACAGGAGTGTTTTGTGGATAGTGAATGCTCAGTAGATATTTGCTAGTAGACATTTGATTGAATTATTCAGTTTAAAAGTCCATATTTATCAGAACCTGGAGAAGAAGATATTTCATTAATAGCAATGTTCTTTGTTCTTTGAAATTGCATTTAGGAAAAAATATGACTGCAACAGCTGATTCGTATTTTACAAGTCCAAGGAAACTTTGGGTCTGGTTAGTGCAGTGTTATAGCAAGAGTCATGCTGACAAGCAGAACTAGACTCAAGAGCTGGAAATACCTTGAAATAATCCTCCAGCCCGATTTTCCACCCAAGGCTTGAGTTCCTTCTGTAGCAGAAGTTTTCGGTCTTAGCCTTGTGTCATAATGACTTGGGAAGTTCTGAAGCATAAGTGCCCAGGTCTCACCCTAGTTGAATAGGTAAGAATCTTTTAGAGCGAAACCTAGGATATGGGCATTTTAAAAAGCTTCTTAAGTTAGGTGATTTTTATATACAGTTAAGGTTGGGAGTCATTGTTCTGTAACATCCCTATGGACCCTTTTTGTAGTCTATTCTGGAGATGAGGATGTTACCACCAAACTTAGCCTTGGAGTCCTTCCATCTATTAAAATGGTAACTTAATTATAAGAATGCTCAACTTATAAACTGGTTAAATTATGAAACATAAATCAAGCTCAACAGTTTAATACTCAACTGTTGATAAACAGCATTGAAGAGGGACATTTAAATCTGAATTACCTTCTTTGGAGTAGGATGGCAGCACTTTTGAACAACTTCCAAAAGGCTGCTCATAAAAATCACTTCAATCATTTTCGAATTTTACTTCAGCAGTAATCAAGTTATTTGGTATGACTCAGATGAACATTTTGCTCTATTTGAGAGCATTATGATCATTTTATTTTCTAGTACCTGAGGAAACAAAGAGGTAACATGGAGCTTATTTTTGTTTTTACCCATGCCTTACTGATTTCACTGGCAGTGTTTATAGTTAGAGGATAGGTTTGTCTCTAGCTTTAGAGAAGAATTTTAGAGAAAGCTCCTTTTGACAACACATATCCCCCAAAACTAACCTGCCTTCTTCCTCTGGAACTGATCTATCCTGAGGACTCTGTGTGAATTCTTCTCAGCACTTTTGGATTCTTCTAGTCCTTTAAAAGAATCTAGCTATGATAAGTCAATATTAACATTCTCTCATATATTTAAGTTCTGGAATGGGACAGAGACAGGTCATCTTTCCTTACTGTGTGGCCCTGAGCAAATTATCAATGAATCTAAACCTCAACTCCCTATTTGTGAAATAAAGGCAATGACATATAGCTTGTAGGGATGTTATGGACAATAATATTGCATATAAAATCTCACAGTGGTACCTGGGTTACAGGAAGGGCTCAGGAACCTAAATTCTGTATTGCATAGTGCAGTGGTAGTGAATGTAGGGCACGCGTGCTGCAGCAGACGGTATCACTGGAAGCTCTAAAAGATTCACCATCACAGGCATAATGTATCACCAGCATTTCTGGGCAGATTACAATGATTGTAAAATAAGCTCTTTAAGATATGACAAAATCCTGAGGCTAATTCTGTAGAGAATATCATCCTTATTTAGAAATGAAAACTACTCTCATGATTTTGAAAACTACTCTCAAGATCTACTCTTATGCCTTAGTGATCTGGGTTTGCTATTGAGAGTTCTAATACCACGGTACATGGGCCTGGAAGGTCTTTCTAAGGAGATGGAGCATAAGTGATAGTTGAGGTCCTTGGATTTTCTCTAGGGTACCAGGACTGTGAGCCCCAAAAAGTGGCTTGTGTCAGGATCTCTATTGCCAGTAATCTTGTCTGCTGCATGTAGAACTGCCAACAGACAAAGGGCATCTGCTTACATTTGAGTTTCAGATAACGACATATTTTAGAATAAGAATGTCCCAGACATTGTAGGGGATATAGTTATTCATTATTAAAATTATTTCTTTATTTACCTGAAACTCAAATTTAAACATCCTGTAGTTTTTGTTTAGTTTTTTCTACATCTGATAATCCTATGTACAGGCTAATGCTTCAGGTTAAAAATTAGGCAGGTTTATTCTAAAGTAATATTATTTTGAATGAAATATAGATAACTATGTCATAAATAAGCAAAAGAGGCTATATTACAGCATTAGATGCCTTCATATTTTGAAATATAAATTTAATAATTACAGATTTATACTAACAAAATTAGCTCCTAAAGGTGAAGATAGAAGCACGTTTTCCTATTTCTCTAGTTCTAAGAATTTAAGTGCACCCTGAACTTCAGTTTCTCCTAACTAGACTTGTGCTATAGTAAAGAGAGTGACAGCATACATGTATTCTATTTTTATTATTGTTGTCATCTTTTTGAGACAGGGTTTCTCTACACAGTTTGGGCTGGCCTTGAGCTCACTTTGTAGCCCAGGCTGGCCTCAAACTCACAGCAACCCTCCTACCTCAGCCTCCCGAGTGCATGTGCCACCATGCCTGGTTATGTATTCTATTTTAAGAAAGCTGAGATTAAAAACGAATGAGGGGTGATTATTCCCTACTTCATTAGTGCAATTGAAATGTGTACAAATGTTTTATTTACATGTATTTTAATGTAACAATTTCAGAAATTTTATCACAAGTTGAATTCTCCTTTCTGTAAAATCTTAGAGTATGGTTTTTTGTATTCATTCATTCATGTTAAGTAAGTATATTTCATGTGCCAAGAATTGTGTTTGATACTGGGGGTGTAAAAATAAAGAAACCTGGATCTCTTCCCATGTAGAGCATTTAGGATATCCTAGAAACAGAAATGTAATATTGAATAATGCAAAGTGATAAAAACCCATCACAGTCAAATGAATTATAATGAAAGAATACAGAAATAGTAGCCCAACACAAGCTTCTTCTGAAGAGGTGAGATTTAAGCTGGGTTATCTAGGATGAATAGAAGTTTGTTGGGCAGAGCAAAAAGAGGTTTAAGTTGTTTTTAGGAAGTAGGAGAGAAAATAGAAAAGAGAGAGGGGAAAGCCAAAACCCAAATATTCTCAAAACCCAGCAACACAGCCTGTAAAAGAAACTTGTCTAACTTGGAAGATGTAATGGAGGACAGATGACAGGGTACTCTGGAACTTTGGTTCTCTGCGAACAGAGTAGAATCATTGGAGTTGGTGAGGAGAGATAGGCAGGAGGAGCTGCTGAAGAGCTTTTTGTATCAGGCTGTGAGTTTTGATTTTAGTGTGTCACTTAAGTCAGTAAGGCACAATTGTTAGTTTCAGGCATATATATGACAGACAGGTGGCCAAAAATTGTTGCAGTAATTTATGGGGCACATGATGACTAGGGGAAGACCAACTGTACTATTAGAAGTGGAAAGATTTTATGTGGGGACACTTCCAAGTGAGCATTAATAAATAATGCTTATTATTAATTAATAATTGGATTTAAACTTGTTGCTGTTGCTCTTCTTCTTCTTCTTCTTCTTCTTCTTCTTCTTCTTCTTCTTCTTCTTCTTCTTCTTCTTCTTCTTCTTCTTCTTCTTCATTTTTACCTCCTCCTCCTGTTCTTCTCCATTTTTCTGCTTCTGCTTCTCCTTTCTCTTCTCTTTCTCCTTCTTCTTCATCATCATCTTCTTTTCCCCATGAGGCAGACAGATATCCCTGCTATGCTGTGCGTGTGTTTATGTGTATTAATCTCTGGGGACCTAAGTTCATTAGAGGGAGGGATCCTTTCCTAAGAAACAATGCTTAATAGATTCTTACTAAGTTTAAACAGGAAGCACAAAATACAAAATCTACATATGCATACTTCATTATTCTTTTGATACATCTATTGGATATGCCACAAATAACACAAGATATGTATTACAAATCCATTTTCCATTGCCTTTAGTTAAGTAAAATAATCCAGGTTCCAATCTAAAATGGTCTTAACAAATTAACCTTTGCCTTTAATAACATCTTCTGCCTTACAATTGTTATAATTTACTTTCATATGTATTTGTCTGCACTTCTTTTCTTCTTTTTTTGTGCCAGTAGGAGTGTCCTTCTATTTTACAGTTCAAACTTTCAGTTCTAGGAAAGTCTAAAATGGGCCCAACTGTGAACTTTGGAGTCCTGCTTGTAGCTTTGTAGCCCAGTGCTTGAATCATAAACCTGAGAGAAAGAAATAACAAGCAACGTTAGAATTTTCATGCTGTAAAATGGATTTTACTTTATATACAATATATTTAGTATTACATATATATATATATATATATATATATATATATATATATATATATATATATATATTCCATAGCACGTAGCGCTGATTTAAAGTGCTATCTGATCATTCAGTTTTATATGGGTGTAGTGGAGGGAGGCACACCAGTTGCTAGGACCTTGTGCGAGGACTTGAAACACACCCAGACTTGTAAGGCAGCAAGGCTTAACCTTGAACAGGTGAAAAACCAATTGCCCGTGGGGCACAGGGACTGTGACACTGTGGCATCCCTTTGGCTGTCTGCAGCAGGATACTGTGTCACCATGACTCAGCACCTCTCACAGATTGACTCTGCAGTCCAGGGAACACACGGAGAGTCGAGCAAGGCTGTCAGATGGTGATTATTTGGAGCCACTGCACCTGTAATCGCAACAGTGCATGTGTCTCTCACTTCCCTTTCTGGCTACAGACACGGAGGGTAGGCTGCCTCTGGGCAATTTATTTTCTCACTTCTGCAGAGGAGTCAGAGCAGGGAAATGCATGCTGTTCTCTATCGGTGCTGCAGTGGGCACGTTGGTCACTGCTGGGAGCCATTCAATGCAGGGTAGTGACACAGGTACACACAGTTGTCAGGAGCCTCCATGTGCCTGAGAAGCCACATTCCAGGATGCCAGGACGCTAGCATTAGCTTGTATGACCTGAGCCCTTAACACGGCCAGTGATTTCATGGATAACATCAAAAAGACACACACAACTAGTTTTTCAATGAGGATATAAGTTGTACTAGTCTGTTGATTGAACTCATAACATATTCCTCGTGAAAGCTCTCTGGAGCAAGTCTGTGAATCTGCTGGCTATTGGCACACAGCAGCTGGACTCTCTAAAACAAAATAGTTCTCCTTTTTGTCCCTTACTCCTATTCATTTAGAGGATCCAATTATACATCAGCTTTTTATGCTATTGAATTTAGAGATGACACAGGTCACCACATCTTCCACATTCTCTACGTGGGATAAAAGACTTGATAGAACACGTTGACATTTATGGGTCTTCAGTATCAGCACAAATAAGGTGGACTGTGTGGTCTTTATATGGAAGAAAACAATGACTCATTTAGAGTAAATCTGAAATGCAGACATTGAATCATTGTCAGCATTGGTAAACCTTTTAATTAAACTATTATCACTTCTGACATGCAGTTATATGTTATGTCATAAGTGAAAACGCAATGCTTGTTCTGGAGCTATCATAGAGGCACCCTGTTAGCTTTCCAGTGATGCAGAGCCTGGAGGGTGGAGGAGGTACAATTCTGATGGGAGGGGAGACCTTCTGATTGATCTACAACTACAATTTAAGTAAGACAAGGGAAAAATAAAAACTCTGAATATTTTATTAACTCTTTATGGTAAAATTTTTATGTGTTTTATTTGTTTTGTTTCTATTTGTTAGTCATTATTATTGCTTTCTGTGGTATTAGGGTCCTCATATGGAGCTGCAGTCTCAGCTTTTTTTATGCTTTTTATTTTGAGACAGGATTGCACTAGGTCAGGGAGATTGTCCAGGCTCCATAGAACTTTCAATCCCCCTACCTTAGCCTCGCAGAATGCTGGGATTATAGGCATGTACCGCTGTGCCTGTGTTCCTTTACCTTTGAAAGCAGTTCTATAGAGTATTATTCCTACTTTTTGCTAATGAAGAATTGGGCTCAGTGTGGAGAAGCTCACAGCAACTGCCGATCATCTATCATGCTCATCATATGTCAGATACTGTATTAGGAATGTAACATGGATTTTCTCATGGTTTTCTTGAAATAAATAGCATTTGCTTTTACATATGTAAATAAAATAAGCTATGTTATACTGTGGTAACAAGATGACCCCAAATCTCAATGGCCTTGTATTATAGGGGTTTATTTTTTGCACATATCAAGTTAACTGGGGTTCCAGGTGACTTTGTAAGACAGTTCATCCTCATGGTTACTTGGCTGTGAAGCCAAAGTACCACCGCACTACAGTTATGTTGCTTAGAACAGGGCTTCATGTTTGTCCTGCAGGGAAATGTGATGGACTTAAAAACCCACTCACTATTTCAGTGTGTGGGTTTTTAAGGTCTCAGCCTGGAGATCATTCACATTACTTTCCCTCACTGCCTGTTGACCAGAACCCTCACTGTAAGATCAGAAATGTAAGGAACAAGAATCTGGGTGAGCATGACGGGGTCCACTATAATGTAGTAATCTCTGATTAAAAAAAAAAGAGAGGCTAGAGCATGTTTTCTTTAGCATATACTTCATATCTGGTAGACTTATTTCTTAATAATAGCTCTAAGTCATACCCTCTTCCTTCTACACCCTCCCAACACCCTAAGTGTTCTGACAGTTCAGAGTTGAGCTGGGTCTCCTGCGGCCGGCCGCCATGATGGTTCCCCCCAACATGGTCCTCCCTTCCCCAATGCCCTCCCCTCCAGGTATTTATGCCTCCGTAAGTAAAGAGGGCGGACCTGTGGAACCAATATGTATCACAGAGAAAACGATGTGATCAGTGTGATTGTGACATCAGTGGCTTCTGCCTGACTTTGTTGGAGCACTCACTGTGGGGAGAGCCAGCTGCTGGTATGTGAAGGCAGTGGAGCAGCCCTGCGGAGCTCCCCAGTGGCAAGGAACCGAGGCCTCCTGCCAACACCCAGGGCCAGGGCACACTTGTGAGAGTGAGTCATCCTGAAGGCACAAGCATCAGCTACGTCACCCTTCCGGTGACTGTGCCCAGGCTCCCGGGAGGACCCGAACAACATCGCTCACCTAGGCTGCTCCCATGGGAACCAAGTGAGAGGATAACTGCTCCGTTCACTGCTCTGTAGTCTTGATAAATTGTGGGATAGTGTATTACAGATCTTAAATGTCCTCTGAGGCCACCTATTAAAGACTTGGTTCCCAATGAGGCACCTTCAAGAGCTAAGGTCCTGTGGGTGGTCTTCAGATCACTGAAGGAATGGTGAGACCCAAGTCCCTTCCTCATCCTCTCTCTCCCTTTTTTCCCACGAGGCGAAT
This sequence comes from Dolichotis patagonum, assembly GCA_004027295.1. NCBI lineage: Eukaryota > Metazoa > Chordata > Mammalia > Rodentia > Caviidae > Dolichotis > Dolichotis patagonum. The sequence continues at coordinate 255,221 of PVJX010000241.1, read as the reverse complement.
AGTTTTGCTGTGCCACTTGTGTCCACTCCCTCACTATGTGCTCCCTCACTATGGGACCCAATCATTCATGGAATGAAACCTCCCACACCATGACCTGAAACAGACTGCTTCTCTTGAAATGCTGATTATCTCAGGCACTTGGTGTAGTGATGAAAAGCCCACTAACACACATGCGGTGATTAAGGAATGTGGATCTCTTTGGATTATTTTCTTAGTGTTATTTCCCTTTACTCTGGGACCTCCTATTTAGGACAGTGAGTCTTTAAGTGAGCTGACTTATAAAGCAGCATGTTTCACAATGGTTATTTCACGATATAAATGCTCCTTGACTTGTAGTGGGGTGTATTCCAAGGTACCCATCATAGACTGAGAAAAACCACAAATTGAAGATATACTTATTATAGTACATCTAATCCACCAAACATGATAGTTTAGCCTAGCTACCTTACCTTAAACAAGCTCAGAATGCTTGTTAGCCTGCAATTAGGCAAAAATCATCTAATTCAAAGCCTGTTTAATAATCAAGTGCTGAATATCCCATTAATTCATCAACTATTGTACTGAAAACAACAGATTGGTTATATGGATATTCTTCTATACCATCATAAGTAGAAATATCTGAAATGGAACCATCTTAAATTGAGGAACGCCTTTAACACGTTAGGAAATTTTAGTTGCTGAAGTCCTATTATTCATTTTACTCTAATAGCTGTAGGAAAACTCTGACCACCCACGCTTAAAAAAAAAATTCCATCATCTACTTAGTTCAAAAGGGAAAAATTTTGCCATCTACTTTCCAGAAAATGTGTGTTTTTCTGCTTTAAGACATTACCTGCTGCAGACGATTTCATATTTTAAATTATTTTGTGACACTGTGAGAAAGACCAGGCCAGGGACACCACACTGACAGTGTATGGTCAGGACACTGACAGTGTATGGACGACCGAGCGGGGCAGGGGCCACTTGTTTGATGGCCAGGAGGTGGGTTGTTTGGTGCTCCATGCCCTGGCAGAGGGATCACAGAAGCAGAAAACGGAGAAACAGGATTCTGCGGGGGAAAGAGAGCTGGCTGCAGTCCGCGCATCATCACAGGTAACACCGCTGGGCGGAAACCTTCACCAGGCCCACATGGGGGTTGCCAACTTCACTGAGTCCTGAATGCCATCTTTGCATCATTACATGACAATCTGTCATTAATTCTTAGTTTGTTATTAAAGAACAGGCCGTATCTGTAAATATGGTAATTTTCTGAAATATCTTAAGTTACGCTTCTGATCACTGGGGAAGGTATATATGAATTAATGTGCCTTTACGTTTTTGAAGCACTCATGTTTTGCTCTTTGATGGTGCACAATTATTCAGACGTGAACCTCTTCAATTCTTACTTTTGGTAGTGCATGTTCACAGCACACATGATTTCATTCATCTTGGGGAGTCAGTGTGTGTTCATAGCACAACTTAGTTCTTTTTCCATCTCCTTCTCCTCTGAAGCTGAGGATTCTTGTATTTCTTAGGGCACCAAGTTTGGGGGAGCTGTTGCCAGAATCGTTTAGCTACAAACTCCAAAAAAAGCAACAGGATATTTCTATTCCATTTAACATAATCTTAATACTTCTATTTCAGAAATCTTCAGATGAGATAATCTTGTCTCAACAAAGCCTTTCCTCTGCCACTCATATCTCTTCACTAACTTAACCCATTAACACAGCGTCTCGCCACAGAACCTCCTGATTTCTATTTTGGTATCACTTTTGCCAGTGAGGCATATGACAAAGAACTTGTTGTTGTTGGAAGCCTGATTATTCCATGGAAACACAGCCAAGTCAGGGGAATAATGACTATGTATCATACACACAGACACAAGTTTTGTATATTTACACATACAAAAATATAACTTTATATATGTTTTCGTTTATGACAATGAATGTCTTCAACAGGTGGAGATAGGAATGTCCAGGGAAGACAGTTTCAGACAAGAGGAAACCAGCAAGGTGGTGAGACCCTAAGAGCATCTTCCCAACTTTAGAGACTGAGCAAAACCAAGGACCGGTGATAACCCCAGGGTGCTCCATCCCCTGATGCTGGGTATTGAATTCAGGGATTTTACACTGAGCTGCATTTCTCACATATTTTGGATTCTTTATTTCGGGTCGGGGACTCCCTAAGTTGCTGAGTTGCCAGGCTAGGCTACTCTTTCCTCTTGCCTCAGCCTCCCAGGCTGCTGGCGTTATAGTCATGTGCCACCCTGCCTGGCATTTCAAGGTGTCTAATTGCCAGACATACTTCAACTTGCCTAGGGAAACAGAAGCATTTTAGTTGATTTGCTGTAGGCTTTAGTTTGTAAAACATAAAACTAGGATTTGAATCTAGAGCATTCTGATTTTGGAATGGTGTCTTTCCATTATAAAGGGTGCTTTTTCTAAGGGTCACACATGCCTCCCTGGAGTTCTTGGAGTCAATGAAGGGGTGAAATGTCAGGGATGGTGTGTGTGTGTGTGTGTGTGTGTGTGTGTGTGTGTGTGAATTTTCCTGATCAGAGAATCCGGCCTTTGAGATTCTCAAAGGGATGACCCTTGTGAGAATAATAAAGCTTAAGAACTTTGTCTTTCCTTGGTGACTTCCTGTTTCTAAAAGGATCCTGAGGTGGGATAGAGGGGTCTACCTGATGGTGAGCCATAGACAAGTGCATCCCCAGGGTGCAGGGACCAGTAGTGAAGCAACCTGATGGTGAGATGAAGAGAGAAGCAAGCATGGGAACTGATGTGACATTCTGAAGGAAAGATGTTGGCTTGGGGCTGGGCTAGCTCAGCATCCCAGGCAGGAGGGCAGGCCTCCAGTGCAGGCCTCACTGAAGTTTTTACCAAGTCCAGAGGTTGCTACTGTGTGCACTGGGCCACTGGGGTGTGGTTTCTGACCACTGGCTGGGAAGGGTGAGTACCTTTGTTGAAAGCTTACATTTTCTGAGCAAGGGCCTCTCTCTGCCAATTTTATAATCAAGAGTCTGATAGATCCATTTACACTCCATAGCTAAAATGCCATTGGCTTTAATTGGCAATATATAGAAGTGCCAATTGAGAAGTGTTTCAGTTGTCACAATTCTTTTTTTTTTTTTTTTCTCATGGGTAATAAATAGGAAACGTTAAGCATGAACTAGTGAAGAACTAAAGCAGTAGGTCTGGACTCCCAAATAATCTGCCCAAATTTAGTGTATTGAAGAATACTGCTTCTGCTGAGTTACTGTGAATATATGTCTTGGTTACTTTTCTTTCATTGCTGGGACAAAATACCCAACACACAAAATTAAAGAAGGAAAGGTTTATTTAGCTCACTGCTTGTGGAGGTTTCAGTGCATAATCAGCTGGCTGCAAGGTAAGGTGGCATGGCACAGGGGCAACACTTTAAGGCAGCAGCCAGAGCAAAATGGGGAACAAGCCTCTTCTCCTCCCTTATTTTGCACACAGGCTACCCCCACCTCCAAGGCCAGTGTAGCACTCACAAAATCTTGCCCTCCTGTTGCACAGGAGAAGGATGTTTACAAAGTAAGGATTTTGACTGTCCACTGAGTAGCTCAGTTAAATTTCTAAAGTTCTCAAGTTGACACAATGTATCAACCTACTATATCAGGGTCAACTTAAGTTTCTGAGGTTCTGGTCTGTTATAAAAATTTTGAAACCCTGAAAACAATTCAGCATGAAAATGGTGTGGTCAAGCATCCCCGATTACTCTTTGCTTCCAGCACAATACTACGAAAGATGGTTTACAGGACAACTGTTTTTGATTATTTGAGTGTCTATGGGGGAAAATAGAGCCATAGCATCATTACAGCTGTGGAACTGGTGCTCCGGCAGTTAATTATGGGTGTTGGGAGCAAAATCCAGTGGTGGTGCTTATAGCATCTTTCCTATGACAGCAAAGTAGCAATAGCACCATTTCCTTAGGATGCACTACCATTAACTTACGTATCCAGATAATCTAAGAGTGTTTGCTGAGCTCTGCCTCGGTCACAGGTAAAGACAAGGAAGATGAGTTGGGGGCTGAGATTTTCATATGCAGACAACTTATAGTCAAGCTCTTTCTTTCAGCAAAGGTTCACTGAGAGACTCTAGCCAGGACCCCACAGTATGTTGAGTTGCATGCACCTGAAAAATGGAAGAATCACTGTTTAATGTTAAATACTAGGGTAAAGAATCTGGCCTATAAAGTTGCGGGTGTTGATAGAGAGGAAATCAATCAAACTGTCCAAAATTGCAATAGGACAAATAAAGAGTTCCTGAAAGCTGTCAGGAGCCGATGATAGAGACATCATATTAGAAAAATGTATATTTTGTTCAGTTCAAGGAAATGCCTTTTGTTTTTCTTTTTGGCATAATAATAAACATTAATCTCAGTGGCAGTATCATGTTTTGAGAAAAGAAGTAACAGAATGTCGTGGAGAAGTCTTTAAACACATAGCATTCTAATCAGGCATGCATAGAATGTTTTTACAGCTCCTCACAGTTTACAAAGCCCTTTTAACATTTATTATCTCACCCAAATGGGTTCCAGGCTTACTTCTAATTTCCCAGTTGACTCTATGAAATATGGAAAATTGCTAAGTTTTCTCCAGATCACTTTCTTTTTCTTGCAAAATGAAAAAAATTAATGCTATCTCAAACATATTTTTTTCAAATAATCAAATAAGATCATGTTATCTATATAAAGAAATTAGCAATCACAATAAGTGAAAATCACAATCAACTGACCTAAATATTTTGCTAGTTAACTATATAATTTAAATTTAGTAATATGTTTAGAAATTTGGAGTATAATTAGAAGAGATTGATGAAAACATTTTAATATGTCTGATATTTAAATATTGTTCTTTTACATATATATTTTAAAACAACTACTGTACTTTATTATATTTTAGGTCATCACAACAAAGTAGTATTTTAAGTCAAATAAATCTTTAATAGCTTAAAGAGCATTATGCTATGATGTTTTCATTTTTCTTAACATGTTCTTTATTTTTCATTAATTATTTTTCCTATGGAAAGGAAATCATTTTCTTTTCCAACACTTCGAAAAACTTAATATTTTCCAGCACATTTGATTAACATGTAAGTTTTTATTTTCTTCATGATTCAATTAAGTAAAGATGAGTCACTATTATGTTAATCCAAGTTTTAAAACTTGCATTGCAATAGTTATTTAAAATTGAAATTTTCTACACTTACCTGAACTTTTGACACCTGAAATGGGTGTCAAGGTTAAATCATGTTTCTTTCTTCTTTTGGCCTTGAATGAAATATAATAGTTGTGTGTGTGTGGGAGGGAAAAGGATTTCTATTTTCAACAAACTTATAATTTGATGGTGAAGAAGGATGAAAATTCATCTATTGAACATACACCAGTGCTTGTTAATGAAGAACTATTGTACATAGGGTCAGAACAGTACCTTTTGCTTGTGTGCAAGTTTCAGTGTCCCCACATTATTTCCTCTATATTGTTACTGCCCTATTGGTATTGTACTCCAAAGAGCAAAGCCCCTGTCTTATCTGCTAGATATTTAACCTTTTATGGCAGAACCATTCTTTTGTTGTAATATCTCTAATCCCTGCCTTGCATAATGCTCATTAAATACTTGCTGAATTCATCTTGGCCCACAGAAGTTTGAAGGGCCTGCAGAAGAGGTGACATTTCCCAGATGAGATAATGTTCAGCTTAGGCCTTGAAGAATGATGAGGTGACAAAGGACAAAATAGGAGCGAGGAGGGAAGTTCTTTCAGCCCCTAAATCAGAGACGAAGTGGTAAACTAAGGGCAGTTAGAAGGACCTTGACTCAGGGTCACCAGTGTAGACCCTTCTGGAAACAATCAGATCAGAGCTATTTCTATCAGTAGCGAGGAAGCTGTCGGCAGCACAGGCACCACAGAGACAGCTGTGACAAAAGTCCAGATGGAAGACCGTGATGTCTTATCTCAAGTCAGTGGCTGTGAAATCCAGCAGAGGCTGTGATTCCAAGACCCCCAAAATGCTGGAGTCCTGAGCCCATCGCTCTGCTGTGTAAGTCTACCCTGCTGATCTGTCCACTGTTACTTGATTGATAGAAACAATTCCACCTCATTTAAACTAACGACCTCCTGCACCACCGCCTTACCCCTTGTGACTTGTTACGCTTTCACCATTTTGTGTGTCAGCCTTTGAAGGCAGGTAGGTTTCCTGCCGTCCCCACGCTGCCTTTCCTGGTCCCGAGTTCCCTGTATGAACAGTGCTCTCCCTTTGTTCAGTCGCCTCCTCCCCTGGACCACAGGCAGTGGAGAGTGTTGAATATTTGTGTGCTATTTGCTTTTCCTGGGGACCTCGAGCTTGGCTGTCTGTCTTCTCTGAAGTTGATTCTTCAGTACATCTTTGTGATACGCAGTCATTGCATTCATCTTGGGGGACGAACACACACACACACACACACACACACACACACACTTGCAGCCTCTGGATCATTCTCCCTCTCCTTTTCCCTCTACCCTTTCCCTCCTTCCCCAATCTCCTTCCCATCGCCACAGAGTAACAGAGAGATTTCTCTCTTTTATTTTGCTCTTTAAATTATTTATATTTTAGGTCTCTTACGTGAGAGAAACCATGTGATATTTAACTTTCTGTGCCTGTAATGCCCTAAAAGAAGCTTGTCAATTAATAGTGTAGGATCTTATGATTTACTCTTTCATTTATGATTAAGAAAGTGACATACAGTTTACTTAGTAACTTTACGATAGACATCTTTATCCATTTTCTCTCTCCTTTTGCCATTGCGAGTTGTCTAAATCAGACAGTGATGTGACTTGGGAAGCAGTTTAGAGATAGCTACCAATGTGGAAGCAATCTAAAATTCTCTGTTTTACAGCTTAGGCACTGAGTGTGCATGTTTGTGGGGTGTATGCATGTGTGTGTGTGTGTGTGTGTGTGTGTGTGTGTGATTGTATGTGTGTTAGTACTGTCTAACATTTAGAGTGGAATATGTTATGGAGACTGGCTTGGCTAAGGCTTGAAAATATCTAGAGTTATGTTCTTACAGCACAAGTCCATTGACAGGGAAGTGTTCCCATAGGTTTGAATGGTGAGCTAGGTGGTATGATCATCTTTTTCCTTGACATTGACTCTAAAGTTTTCTTTTCTCTCCAGTTTCTCTCCACTTAACCGTGGCAGTATTACCTATGATTTCTGCAAACTCTAATCAGATATTTCTATTTCCATCTGTACTATCTCTTAGTGTAGTGTAATAGTTTCAATTAAGTATCCAGTGCTGCGTGAAACACTATTTGTCATGCCCTAAGATTATCTTTGTTTTAGAGGATATGGACAAGCTCCATCCTTTCTTTGTAACCTTCTTCCCCATTCATGATAGGTTTAATTTATTTTCTACCCAGATGCTGCCATCTGTATCCTATGATGTTTTCCCTATTATATTTAGGGCTCAGGAAAAATTGTAGATGTAGAAATCAAATTATTACCTCTGAGGATGCTTTATGTTTCTAAACATAAAGCTAAATGTGGTGTATTTATTTTCTAACTCACTCTAGCAGTTTCCAGTGGAATTATGTTGAGATGTTCAGAAAGCTAGCACATTAAGGCAATGAATTTTCTTCTCACTACTCTACTTAGTGCAGAAGTTTCATTCCATAGGAGAATTTCACTGAGTTAGAAGGACTACAAAAGAAGTTTTGTAACTTTAAATAAACTACTGTATATTTTCAGATATAGTATTACTAACTTCTGGCTTCATTGTATCCTGTAGCCTGAAGGGAACAGTGGTGGAAGACATGCCTTTTATCTGGTAGTAGATAGAAATAAATGAGGAAGTATGTACTAGCAAGAGATACGGGGATGAAGGTTTCCATGAAGCACTGATTAAATCATCCAAATGCAGCAAAAAGTCATGTGTCTCAAAAAACAATGAGAATGTGGCAATAGGTTCAATAGTAACTTATATGCTTTTCCACTAAGCACATTTTCATTGTACCTGGCACATATTGGGTGGTTACAGTCATCACTGAATGCAATTGAAAAATTTTCTAGGTTTTAACTGGAATTCATTAGAGTTTCATCCTAGAAGAATATTCACATTTGAAAAAAGAGTTTTTATCATCTGAATTCTTTTCAAAATCCTTCATTAGTGTAGCAGCCAGCTTTCTGTTCCTGCAACAAAATACCTGAGACAATAAACTTTAAAGCATGAAAGGTTGAATTGGGCTCATGGCTCTGTTACTGTGGGGGCAGCGGATCACGGCAGTGAGCATGTGGTAGGACCTCACGGCATCTAGGATGTGAAAGAGATGGCGGAGGGCCTGGGGGTCTCCACGTCCTCTCCAACACCATGTTCCTAATGACCCAAGGTCCTCAACTAGGCTGCACCATCTAAAGGGTCTACCACCGCCATTGTCTGTGAACCAAGCCTTCCTCATATGGGCCTTCTAGGGATACTTATCCAGGGAAGAGCAATTATAAGTCTTTAATTTTTGTTAAGAAATGTATTTTTTGTGTCCTATGCAAAGAATAGGTTTGTGGCAGGGGAATAAATACAAGCATTTACCAATATACATGTGTTGTGTTTTCAGATGGAGGAGAGATAAACACACACACACACACTTACACACACATACACATACACATACACACACACACGGTGCTGGCAGCAGATCAGCTAATGATTTCGAGTTATACATGAATCAGGCCCTGATGGGTCACGCATATTCTCTCCTGTATCCAATGATCTTAATTTTTTCTTTTTCTATTTTTTTTTATTTATTTGAAAGACAATAAAACAAAAGGGGGCAGTACAGAGCAGATCAGAACAGGACAACATAGGTAACACAGTACTTTACATTAAGTCAACTGGATATCAACAGTAGCTAACACCATATCTCTTACTCTGCTATAGTTGAGCATAGTTTCAAATACAATAATATCAAGCATAACACAATAGTATAAAGCCATGCATAGAGTGAAAGAATTACAGGGCTTTCTGAACTGAATAACAGAAAATGTTCAGTGGGTACTGTAATATCTCATTTTTGATAGAAAAGAAAAAAAAATTTGTTTGAGCTATCACACATATTCAAATTCCAATAAGACGCAATGTGATAGAACCAATGGTAGTAGAACAAAAAAAAAAGCATGGTAGGACTTCTAAGAAGGATGATACAAACAACAAAACATTGTGACAGCTATTGCTGATTTAAGACCTTGATTTTTTCATTGGTGACTGCATTTGACCTTAAAACACTAGAAATTAGGGGTTATCATAAATTCATTGGTATTACATCACTTTTACAAAATCCTTATATTGATGGTGTTGACAACTATTAAGCATCACTAATTTAAAATGGGCCTCAGTGATGGTCATAGGCAGTAATGATGGAGAAATTCTTCGTTTCACACAGATATTCCCTATCTTATAGGCTGTGATGGAGACACATAGTGACTATTTACAATTTAAAAAGTATTCCAATAAAACACACATTACTACTAATCTCCTGAAAACACTCGCCTCATCCTGAACACACTTTGCCCTTTGTTCTTACCACTTTCTGAAGCAGTTCCAGGAGTCCCCTTTCCTGAGAGTCTATGTAGTTGATAAGGGGAACAGTGAATGCTGATGCCAGGCAGCATCCAGCAGAAAGGCAGACTTGCAGAAATATTACCGCGTGTCCACACCCACTTTACTGACCAGCACCTTGTCACTCCGGTTCTTTCCCAGAGTCAGAATGATTCCGAGAGGTAAGCATTTTGAATCAGTTTAGGACACCGAGGCAACCATGATAGTGCAGTGAAAGACACAAAATAAGAAGCAAGGGGAAGCATTTGAAGGAGAGTCACAGTAATGTGCCTTCTGCTGTAATACTCTTCTAAAAAATTTAGCACTTGCTGTAGTTTTCCATCACATCTCACACAAAGTTTCAGTGCAACAACTCGTTTGACTTTAGGATAGTGTGAAAGTGACATGCGTTTGGTAGAAACTGTACTTGGGATTGGGGATTTGGCTTTTTTTCTCAGCAGTGATGTGCTGTGGATCCTCTCTGGACAGCCTGATCTCTATGAGAAACAAGGGCTGGGGTGCTGGTGTGCAGCTATGACACCCAGGCACTTAGGGCGATTTGGTGCATTTTTAACTAATGATATATTTGTAAGACTTAAAGTTCTCAGAACATAATTGCATTGTAAGTTGGAGAGCACCTGTCACTATTGTAATCCTGGAAATACATATGTGAATCAAAGTTTTGTTAGTGATTCATATTTCTGTCATTTTATATGGAGTTGTGATTCACAGGAAGCCAAAAGCTTTAAAACTTACAAGAAATTATCATTTTCAAAGGCAACTAACTACTCAGTAATGTTTCTGTAAAGTTTTGTAAAGTTTTTGTAAAGGTTTTCTCCATCAGAAATGTGACACACTCTTTCCACACGGAGACGATTTGGTCTCCCCTGGGGAGACCTCCATTCTGACAGCTCTGCTCACCCGTTTGTTTGGAAAGTAATTGCTGGTGTTATTGCTGTGGGCCTACAGGTAAACACATCTTCCAGCAAAACATAATAAGCCAGGCCTGAGGGCTTATGTCAGTGTTTCTTTCTGAACTTGGGGAGTCTGAGACATTTATAAAGTTCATTTATCAGTGAACCTATTTTTCAATACCTCTCTCTCCCCAGCAGTCTACTTGTGGAGAGCAGGAACAGTAGCACAAAATAACATTTATTAAACACTTATTATATTCCAGGCACAGCCCTAAGCTCTTCATCAACAATAATGCATTTAGATCCCTCCGTGTCCTTCTTACTGCCATATTTTACAGCCCATGCCATGGATGCACACAGAAATGACCTGCTCCAAGTCCCTCAGCTGAGAGCTGATGGGCGCAGGATTCGAATTTAGGCAGTCTCACTGCAGAATGTGCTGTTTCAACTGGCACCCTGAGCTGCCTTGTCTGCAGGGAGAATGAGAATCCCAGAATTAACCATCTGTTGGCTTCTGGACCTCCATGACAGCTATGGGTAGAGCGTCTCTGCATCCTGACTGACCAGTGATCAACGCCTTCAGACACTCACAGAGTGGACCTATGGGCTTCTCTGAAGAAAGTGGCCCTGCCCTTGCTGGAGGAGGACTTACTTGTACACAGTGAAGGACTATGTGGCCCATAAAGGGATAGATGGATACTCCAGAGGAGCCAGGCAGCCAGGCAATCTGATGGTACAGGAGGAACTCATCGTGGTTAGGAGTCTAGAAGGACACTGTTCTTTTAAACCGCATTGTCATGAAAGCAGTGCATACACATTAAGATCGGGCTTTATGACTGAAAGTGTATCTGCTCCCCATCCCTCTAACACTTCCTAGAAAGAGCTGTTACTTTCAACAATTTGAAATGGAAGTTTCCGGCTAGTTAATGTCTGTAGATATGAATCAGTCTCTTCCTCTGTTTCGTGTGTGTGTGTGTGTGTATTTCATAGAGCAAAATCATATTTTACTTCTTGTTCTGGGATTTTTCCATTTAACAAATTATAATTGTTCCATTTTGGAAGGCTATATCAGTATATTGAGAATTATTTTTTGAAGTCATTTTAAAAAACAGTGATGCACAACATTCCATTTTAGGAATTTATTAATATAAATAATAAAATAGACAGCATTTAAAATGATAAAGTAATGTACTTCACTGATCTCCTTCTGCTAGAAACTGGGCTGTGTCCTGACTCTGGCTCTAGCTCGTGTGAATGGCATATGCCTCGGGGCATCCTGGGTAAAGAGGTGTAATCTTGCCTTCGAGCATTGAGATCGCTGTATATCTTGCCCTGAGGAATGCTAGGTCTCTATCCAGCTAGTACACTTGCAAGATTTCCCATTAATAACAACAAATTTTATGTAACATACAACTTTTTTGGTGAAGAAGCTTAACAAACTGAGTAGCTGTTTGCTTCATTACCCCTCATTTCTGTCAGGCAGGAGGCAGGGTTAACTTTTTGAATACTGTGTTTTTAAAGATCAGGTAAATGCAAAGGCTTTGTACCTGAAGTTCTGCATGTATGTCTAATTGCTTCAGAGTTATTCCATGTGGGAAGGGACTCTCCTCTCTTGTAAGTTGCATAATTAAGTCTCTACTGTTTCGCTTTTAGTAGAGCAGAGAGTTGTGCTCGGAAGAGCAGGTTTTCGGGCTTTACGTGCAGCTGAGCTGGCTAAGACAGTTCGCCTGCTCTTCAGCAGAAACTCATTATAATTGACTTTCTTTGACCTTTGCTGAAATATTCATCATTTTTTTCTCTAGTTCTGCACTTAAACGTCTGCCATGACCTCATGTCAGATAGTAATAGTATTTTGTGAAAAGTTCTAAAGATAATAATCCTGAGCAAGCAGCATTAGACCTGATGGTCAGGCCGGATGGGGACTTAGTGATAACTCAACTCTCTCTGTAGAGAGCCTGAGGCCTTAATAGCATCGGTTACCTGAGAAAGAAAAAAACCTTATGACCGAATTAGCTGTAAGGTTATTTATTATTGCTCTACTTTGTTGAATCGATATGAGCACTTTCTATAACTTTGTGCGATATTGAGAATTATTAAAAATATATTCACATACATTACATTTGCAGTATGCTGTGTAAGGTTTTCATGTTATGAAGACATAAACCATACCATAGTGTCAATAAATTATAACTTAGTGCCAATGAAAGAAGAGCCACTCACAGGTCTGTCCCTTCTGTAGAATGCTTCATGGTGTCTAAACCTGGTGCCATGTGTGGCTTGCACTGATTCGGGCAGTGGTTTCAGCAACACCTTGTGAAGTTTGAATTTAACCCCAATAACGCATTCCTTGAAATTTATCACCGAAAACCAACTTTACATAAAGCCCTTTCGTGATGTGAATTCATGGATGCCTGGAAGGTACAGTGGTTATGCAAGTTTCACTGGATGCAGTGCTAATGAGATGCAAAATGTCAAACCCACTTGTTCCTTTGTCACAAGCTAAGCCCATGCATTGTAAGACACTGTGTCAGAAAATGCTTAGTCCATTGTTCTGTCATCATTGCCTCGTTTTGCTTTTTCTGTCACTCTGTAAACTTTCATTTGTTTGGTTTCTTCTGAGCCAGTGGCTTTGGATGCCGAGAATACATAGGTGAAAAAGATAAGCTGCTTTTCCTCAAGGCTGTTGCAAGGTCCAGAATAAGAAGGCAGTAGTGCGCGTGAGAATGGTGGGCAGGGTCAGCTGAGCAGGACCAGCTATCCCTGGGATGCAAGGGAGTTTTTACAAATAAGGGAACTCTGTACCGCAGATCTGGAAGGATGAGCAGATTTCACTAAATAAATGAGAAGAAAAAGACTTTCTTTGCAAAGCGAGACCAGACACGAGGTATGTACAGTTCCACCACTTGTTATGTAGGAGGAACTGCAAATGATTTTTCAACTATATTGATGGAATATAAACAGCACGCATGACAGGGGTGTTGGGCTCAGGATGGAAAGTTGCGGGGAGAGAAGAACTTAGGATGACATCAAAGTGGAATGAAGTCAAGGCAGGGACCTTACATAACCAGGAAAATGGATTTAGACTCAGTCTGGTGGTTAATGTGGAAGCCCAGGAAGGACTTGAAATAGGTGGCTGATAACGGCAGGCAAATTGCTCCAGCTGCAATGTGAGGAATGAGTTTGTGGGCTCCAGAGTGTAGGAAGGAGCAGTTAATGAAGAGACTGTTGCCATCCCTAGTCCAGGTGGCAGATGGCACAGTCCAGGAAGTGGGGATGGATTGAGAAGTTGCCTCTACTTGGCATAAAAGTAGATGGGTCGTGTGTGGGGCTCCTCTCCATGCTGGAAGTGGAGACTCGGGGGATAGGAAGCTGGGGTTCAGGCAGTCACAGGCAGAGGGGCCTTAGGAATTTTGGTGGTGACATTTCTGGTCTGAAGACCTTAGGAGAATCCAGGTCAAGATTTCAATTGGGTTTATCAGAGGCTGGGAGGGGGGCTGAGTTGGGACACAGCTTCGGACTGAAGCCATGGGAGTTCATGAGACCTCTGGGGAAAGCATCTCAGAGGAGAAGAGGGCCATGCACAAAATCTTGAATGACAGGGATAGAGAAGACTTGGGTGGTGAGGTGGAGCCTGAAGGTGTGGGGAAGAAAACACACAGCAAGATGGAAGATGAGGCTGGATGTTAGCACACTAAACTGTGTGCTATTTTTCATACCTTTTGGCTCCCTGGGTTGCCTGTGATAATTATGGACGATTGAATCCAGAGTTCACTCTCTGAGCAACAATACAGCTTTTGTTTTTAATTTTAGAGGAAAGGCCTCATTAAGTCACTGAGTTGCCAAGGCTGGGCTTGAACTTGCAGTCCTCCTGACTCAGCTTCTTAAGTAGCTGGGATCCCTGGCATGGACCACCAAGCCTGGAGTGTCTGAATTTTTTTTTTTATATGAGTCAAATATACTTCCTATCTGGCATATTGATTTTATTTTTAGATGTAGTGGTTTTCAGTTCCTTGCGAGCTAGACAATAAATTCTGATTATTTTAGACAGGACCCGTTAGCATTTGGACCACATACTTTCTTGTGACATTTATAGCATAGGAAGGTAAACCTGAATTCTTTTGGTTCACGACACCTTTCTTTCAGGACAGCAGAGACACAAAGAAAGTGGGAAGGAAGAGTGGGAATTAGAGCGATCTATTAAAAGAGATGATATTTTCAGAGGAAAATTTTATCTTCTAAAGACTCTTTGTTCTTTTACTACCTGTATCTCAAAAGAATTCCTAGATTATATAATTGCTTTTGGCTAATGATGGGCTTATCCTAGGTATGAGTAAATGTAGATAAAGGTTTATAAGCTAATAACACAACTTACATTTTTAGTAGATAAAATTTTCCCCACATTTGCCTCTAATCATGCTGTTTTCTTTAGCATTCCTAGGGTATTTTGGTATTGGTGATGTGTATATTCAAGTCTGAACTTAAATAGAAGATAGAAGATAGCTAGGTGGCAGATGAGTAGATAGGTTTTGATTGGGTACTTTATGGTTATAAAATCTATAACTTTGTTGCTTTCTGCAAGTACCGAGTCTCCAGAACACCTTGCAATATTTAGAAACATCTCAGCCAGATTCATAAAATATCTCTGCTACAGAGAAGCTGCACTTTAAACATTTACTTGTAGGCAGATCCCAGAACATGTTTTTCCCGTGGAAATGATGTCATAAATGTGGCTGGTGTTCAAGCCCTGCTCACTGTGGTGATTTGAAATACATCCAGAAATTCTTTGACAAATCCTCCAAGTGGCAGAGCTAAGTGTCCCTTAATGGACTTAGTGACTTACTTCTAACAAATAAAAAACCCCCCAAAGTCCCCTCAAAACCAGAGGTGACTGAGTGTGGCTTCAGAGACTAGAGTATGGAAGGCACCTGCCTCCCTTTTCTGTCTTGGTCCTGGATTGCTGGCCGGGGAGAAGCCAGTTGCCGTGTCCACAGATGTGCAGGTACCTCGTGCAAAGGATTGCGCGCTGGGGCCAGAGGCGTGAATGAGCCACTTTGGCTGGGACCCTCCAGGACTGTCGGGCCTGGGGATTCTGCTGTCCACACCCTTAGCCCTTCAGCACCTCCCTGAGAGGCTGCTCCTGAATTTCTGACCCACAGAAGACAGGAGTTTTTTTTTTCTTTTTCTTTTTGTCATTTTAAGACTGAATTGTTGAGGTTTTCGCACTAGGTCTTCTGTGATATAATCTCTTTATACTTATGACTGTCCAATAGACCCTCCCATCCCCAGTTTTGTCTTTTGTGATTTCAGTTGTTTGAATGCAGTCTGAAAATATTAAATGGAAAATACCAGGAATAGTGAACCATAAGTTTTCAGTTTTGTGCTGTTCTGAGTAATGTAGTGAAAACCTTACTAGCCCCGCCCTGGCCTGGACATGAATCATCTTTCTGTCCAGTGAGTGCACTGACCGTGCTACCTGCCTGCTGGTCACTCAGTAGCTCTGTCAGACATAGTTGTGTGTGTGTGTGTGTGTGTGTGTGTGTGTGTGCGTGTGTGTGTGTTTTGGATTTTTTCCCTTCCATAGTATTAGTTTTTATTCTGAAATCCAAAAATGGAGTCGATCAGTTCTATAAGATGACTTAACAGTAGTTCTCAAATATACTGCAGATTTGTTGTCCTGTGATTTCCATCTCGTACTCAGAATTTGTCCTAGTTTAACCAAACTGTAAGCTCACACCACAGTCATACTTTGGTACTCAGCTGCTTTGAAACTCATCAAATTTGGTACCTGACACATTTTTTTTTATTTAAAGAGGAAAAAAACAAGAAAAAGGGTAGAAATAATACAGAATTTCAAAAAAACCCCCCATAAACAGTAAGAAAGCACTAGTTGATAAATTACATATTGTCCTTTTAGAAATAGTTGTTCAAGTTACAAAATTAAAGCATACAAAATAGACATTCAAACAGTGAGGCTGCAAACAGTTCTGTTCAATGATCCAACAAAAACTTAGTAATGTGGCTATCAATCCTACACATTTAAACATACATGCAGTTATATCCTTTAGAGCATTTCCTTTTCTTCTGTGTTTGACAATAGCAATTACACATTTTGGGTTTTATTACTCTTACATTTCTTGTTACTTTTTACACTAGAGACACAATGTGATATTTATAAATATGATTCTTATTTATTTCACTAATGAGGATAGTCTCAAGTTGTCTCCATTTACCTATCAAGGCCTCAAGGTCATCCTTTTTATAGCTGAGTAATATTCCATTGTATAAAAATACCACATCTTTTTCATCCACTCTGCAGTTGTTGGGCATTTTGGTTGTTTCAAAGATTTAGCTATTACAAATTGTGCTGCTATGAACATGGGTGCACATATATCACTGTGATATGACCTTTTCAATTTTTCTGGGAAAATACCCAGGAGGGGAATAGTGCGATTGAATGGAGCTTCCACTCCTAGTCTTCTGAGAATTCTCCATACTGATTTCCGTAGTGGTTGCACCAGTCTGCACTCCCACCAACAGTGGAGCAGTATTCCTTTTTTCCCGCAGCCTTGCCAACATTTGTTATTGGTTGATTTTCTTGATGGCAGCTATTTTTCCAGAGTGAGATGAATTTTCAATGCTGTTTTAATTTGCATTTCTTGACCAGTGATGGTGAACATTTCTTCATGCATTTATTTGTCATTTGCATATCTTCATCTGAGAACTGTGTGTTCATCTCAGATGCCCATTTTTGGAGAGGGTCTTTGAATTTGGGGGGCGTGATATTTTTCAATTCTTTATATGTTTTTAATATGAGTTCTTTGGGCTGACACTTTTTTTGATGCAAAAATATTGTCTCATTGTTTGGTACTTGACTCTAAAGCTAGAACTTGTCAGAATTGGTTGCCTTGTGAATCACTACCCTTTGTAGCACAAACAATTCATTTGATATATCTTTTTGGTATGTGTTGCCCCTCCTGAATCCAGTTCATGACAAATATCAACATACCACTGTGTATAATACTTAGGTAAATCCAAGGGACCAGATATGTTCAGAGGTTTCACTTTTCTTCCTTGGAGCATTCAACTCTCAGCTTTCTTGAAGTTTCTGTTGTTACAAAGAAAAAGTGAAAACCGTTTATCTGAAAACATGTATTTTAATTATCTTTGTGGAACTGAAATTTGTAGACTCCCCATGAAATGGAATGACCATGGAAACAAGGTGTTTTTCAACATGTGTGCCTCAGAAAAGATGATCTGCTAAGAATATGTCATTAATTCTCTTTGGCGGTTTTTAAGTAATAAAATGAATGTTATATTCATTGTCAACCTGAAGAATGTAGTTCAGAGAGTTGTGTCCCTCAAGAAGACCTACATGTAATTGAGTTGAGTAGATGGTGGGAGGGCAGATAAAGATGTGAGTACAAAGGTAGTTGACTTTATCAGTGGAATCAGGATTTCACAAGTTTTAGTGGAACTAATTTTGGCTGGAGGGAAGCTGGAACTCAGAGATAGAATTTGACATTAATTTCCCAGGATGACTGATATGGATCTTGATTTCTCAACAGCAGCACTGCTGACATTTTAGATGGAGAGTTCCTCATCAAGGAGAGTGTCTTGTAAATTGTAAGGTTTTTAGCAACATCGCTGTTCTCTATCCAATAGATGCCAGTAGAGCCACCCCATTTCCACAATTTTGACAATGCAAGCATACTACCAAATGCTATATACTCCATGCTGGTCAAAATGGCCTGAATTGACAACCAGTGCTCTAGATCAAGCCATCCCCAACCTTTTGGGCACTGGGAACTGGTTCTGTGGAAGGTGTTTCCAAAGACTTGGGAGTGGTGGTAGGGTTGTGCATATTTTAAGTTTCTTTTTTTTTTATTAGTATGTGTTTTGGATACATAGTAATTACATTCCCTTGTGCTAGCATTGCCTCAGCTCCACCTCAGATCATCAGGCATTAAATTCTCAAAAGGGGTGTACAACGTAGATGTCTCACATCTGTGGTTCACAGTACAGTTTATGCGGCTATGAGAATCTAATGCTGCTATCGATTCAAGAGGAGGTGGTGTTCAAATGGTGATGTGAGCAACGGGGAGAGCCTATAAATACAGATAAGGATTTGTGTGTTTACCTGTTTTCCACTTCCTAACAGATCGGTGACCCCTGATCTGGAGAAAGCCATGGGGGAAGTGATATAGTGGGGCAGAAACCTGTGTTTAGGTTTTTGGGAAGAGAAGAACATGAAATAAGAAGTATCTTTTGGCTAAAAGAATAAGAAAAATGTTGGAGAAATAGAGAGGGACTTTTTGTCAGATGAGGCCTCCCTCAGATCCCTTCCTTGGGTAGCCAGCAGGTCTTTGTGCATGGTTCTTAAATTTCATAGTACCTCTAGGGCTGTTGCGTAGAGCAGTGATTACTGGAATATAGTGTGTGTCAGAATCATCTGGAGAGCTCTCTAAGCCACACCTTATTGGCACCTAGAATTTCGGACCCTTGAAACTGAAATGGGCTTGAGAAAGAGTTTGCCTTTCTGCTAGCTCCTAGATGATGCTGCTATATCACAAGAAGACTATGACTTGAGAACTCTGTTCTAGAATAAACTACCTTTGTCATCTTCTGGTGCCGGACCATTCTCCCCTGTCTGCATGATATGTTTTATGTTCAGGCCTGCTACCTTTAGTTGTCTTACTTTTGCTCTGTTTAATATTTGTATCCCTTAACTCCCTTGGTTTTAAACTGTCTTCTTCAATTTCCATTCTGGACTAAGGAATGAAGGAAAAAAATGCTTTCTCTTTCTTCTTCTCTCAAATTACAGGAGACTCAGTTTCCCTCTTGAGGCAGCCCATACCATCCCCTGTGACTGCCCATCTTTTAAGAAACTTTTTTCATATATATACATGTATATATATGTATGTATATCTATGTATGTGTGTATATATATATATATATATGAACCACAATTTTCAATAATCTAGGATCATTTAGCATTTTAGATGCTGCATTCACTTTAGTAACAAGTTTTAAGGGAATATCTAATGTTTAGATCTTCTGAGCTGATTCCTTGAGATTCATCTTTCTAATGGGGACTTTTGAATTAATTTACATACATGTATAATTTCACATTGCCCACATCAAAGCTTACCTGTGAATGTCTTGCCCATCACACATCCTCATGAGATGTGCTTATGAGATGGCATTGCATTACCCAGGAATTCTTAGAGACTATTTCATGTCCTGTCCTTTCTTAGTATTAAAATGCTTCTATTAGTAGGTATGGATTTATCCTTGGAATAGCATCAGTCTTTATGTTTTTATGTGTCAGTGGCCCTTTTCTGAGTGATGCTGAAGAACTCCTTTCCTAAACAAAACAGAATCACACGATCTTACTCTGGTTTTGAGGCAGAAGCGAACAGTTTCCTAGCGTGGCCATCTCATTTTCCTGGGGTTGATTCCTTCAGGAGCTGAGCCTAGCGAGTCTCAACAGAGCTGATAGTTCTGTCTCTCTCCGTGTAATGGTGAACACATTTCAGGGGCTCTCTATAGCTGTGACAGTTTGGATTGCAGCATTCTTAGGGGGTCTTTATGCAGCAGCAGATGTGGGCTTCATTGATTCTGCAACAAGTTGTCCCCTCCCACTCTGCCCACTGTCTGAAACTGCCTGCTCCCTGGGCAGACTTGGTGGCCCTCCTCCTTCAGGTGTCCACTTCACCCCCTCCCAAAGTCTTCCCTGACACCCCGGCCAAGCCGCAGTGCCAAGTGTTCTAGCTCCATGAGGACACTTTGCACAGTGTCATTAAATATTTTCAATGATGCAATGAGTCACTCACTTGCCTGGTAGTCCTCTGAGGACAAAGACTATGTCTTGGGCCATTGTAAATGCTTGGTGTGAAGCACAGGGCCTGGTGCCTGGATGGACCTCAGTGTTTAATGGCTGATAGGTCCACTCATATGGTTTGCTCTCTTGACTAAAAAATTGAACTCTGCTTCTAAATGTTTCCATTTCGACTGGCTGTGGTCGTAAGTGTCCCCTTTTATTTCCCTGCAGGGTTTTATTCTCTAGTCTCGGTTTGGTTCCTAAACTTTTCTTCACAGGATGTGGTCTCCAGACCTTCTCTCTCCCTGGCTACCCACTTCGGGTATTGTGTGGCACGCAGTGTTCCGGGTATCAGCACGAACACGTGGAAGTGTTTCCTTCCTCCACACAAGTGAGCCCCTTCCCAGGACCCTGCAGGACTGTTGTGCTGACTTGAGCAGCTGAGTGAGACTCCTAACTGATGCTAAAACTCTTATTACTGCAGCTCCTCAGCTATTTGTGTGATGCAGTTTAATTATACAAGCGACAGATGGTCACTGTGAAATAAAACTAGAAAATTTATTTATTTGTTTATTTATCTTAAGGAGGAATAAAAACAGAAAGGAAAAACAAAACAAGAAAAACCCCACAAGAGACATACAAAGAACAACAGCAAGAACAACAAAAAACCCAAAACACTAACAGTATAGGTTTTCAAAACAAGATGATAGAAATTTAACAATGGTCATTATATTGCATATTGTTATCCTCAAAAAGGTTGCTTAGATTACCAGATACAGACATGCAAAATTGACCTAATTATATGAGTATTAACTGTTCTTTTCCAAGAACTAATGGAATTAGTAATATAATCATCTTACCTATTTTATTTATTCATAAACAAATTTACATCTTTTCCTTTTTGCTTCCTAAAACTAGAAAATTTAAAGGAAAAAATAATTTTAAGTTAATAATGCTATTTTATCACCTAGAACATCCAGTTGTTAAGATTTTATAACTTTACTTTTTCCATGAGATACATGATACCTATATCATATATCATATGTATATACATATATATATATGTATGTGTGTGTATTATGAATTTATGTGATCTCTCTCTTCCCCCATCTGTATATGGCTCTATACACTTTTAGGAATTGAATTTGGATGTACCTGAGTTCTATATCTCATTACTTAGAAGCTGTTTGATCTGGATGAGTTTCTTAGCCTTTTGAAACTACAGTTACATAGTCACAGAAGGTTAGATAGTTAGATAATTACTTAGGACACAGAGCTACATAGCCTCATAACATTTAAATAGTTACATTGTTTGCATAGGTATATAGCATTGCATTTTATGGATATAGCAAGGTGTAGCATCTCTTGATTAGGTCTTCTCTAACATGCAAGTTAATTTTTTAACTCGAAAGCTGGATGTTGTATTTTGTACTCGTTAAATTTTACCATTTTACCTTGTCGATAGGAACAAATATCTCTAGCTTTATGATAATTTCAGAATAGGTTTTACCCTTCATCTTTTGGATCTGTGAGTTGTGTATAAATCTGATAACCAGATGTTTCCACCAAATTATAGATAAAACAGTTAAAGGCACTAAATGAGGTAGAGACCTGCATGTCCCATCATTGTTACCTTTATAGTAGTTCACTATCATCTGGGAATATTAATCCTTGAGTAACTGACACTCTTTCGCCAAGGTTATTAATAGACTTTTGAATCTGTCCAACTGACTGGGATGCTCCTGACAACATCCCTCTCTAGTCCTGAGGGAAAACAGGAGCGAATCTCGTCAGGAGCCTAAAGGAATGAAGAGAGATTGCCTTCTTAGCACTCTTGTGATCTGCCACTCCAGTAAGGGTTTCACCAAAGTAAATAAGGCTGGGTTAATAGGATATTTTAGTGAACACATACTGGTTCCTTGATACTTTCACATTTTTCTTAATAGTGTAGGAGCTGCAGACACATATGGTTTAAAATGCTAATGCCTCTAGAGAGAGAAAATCCATAGCAACACGTCCAAACCAATATCTGAGATAAATCCATCCTAGCCTTTACTTAGAAGGGTGGGGTGTGGTGGGAAGAGGTATGCTGGAGGAAGAAAGGAAAGAATGGGGAAAGGGATGGGGAGGAGACAAGCCTTCTTCTCTTGGAATGCCACTGCACCTCAAAAAACAAAGACAAACAAAAAACAAAACAGAAAGGATGGACATGCCAAATAGTGGCATGTTTACTAACATCACTGTAGCATGAGATGCATACAAACACTTTCTGGTCATACACACTGTAAAATGTGTGTGTGATGTAAGTCCTTGTGTCAACTTGAGTAAGAATCGTCCAACTAAACGGGATCAGGATAGTTCCGGGTGTGGTTGAAAGCAGTTACTGAAGACACCAGACCCACCTGGATGTGGGTGAGTGACACCAGCAAACAGGTTTGTCTCCTGAAAGGAATAAATGGAAATGAGGAAGGGAGGTGGGAGGCTGCTTCTGTTTCTTCGGAAAAACTTCAGCCTTTGCCTTCGCGTTGGAAGCCGTCTTCGGCTTCCAGCACAGACCCTGTGGCCTCCTGATAGGGACTCACACAGGACTCCATAGTGAGCTCCAGGTCTTCGACGGGACCCTTAGGATCCAAGTGACTGGATCCTTTGAATCTAAGGGACTAGATCTTTCTGATCCTTTGCACTATTTCACTCCTGACTCTGTCTTGTAAATCTTTACATATTTGTATATCTTATATCAAGTCTGTTTCTCCTGCAAGCACTGACATCCTGTATTTACTAATTCTTGTTCTTTGAGGTGGTTCACTCTATGCATAATAATACTTATCATTAAAAATAACAATGCTTCTAAGTGACATTGGGGTAATGCTCTCTCAAACACTGTCTCAGGTATTCTGTCTTTCAGTTCTTTAGTACGGCTCAGAGAGTGGGTAGGGTATCTCTCAAAAAGTAAAAGAGACATGGAAAGACTAACTGATTTTCCCTGAGGTTCATCACAAGTAAAAAGTAGCATTGTGATCATAAGGCAGAGGTTATATTTTTGGGATTTTCATCTGGAACTCAGTGAAATTTCCCCTCGTAGTGCAATGGGTGATGTGAGCAAGTCGGGCTCGGACCCTGCTTCTAGAGCATCGTCCAGGACTCAGGTCTCACCTGCCCCAGCTCTTCCCTTACTGGGCAGCTCCAGTTCCAGGAACACCTGGCTTTGCATGTCAGTGTTGCTTCACACTTGTGTCTTAGATTACATAGGTCCATCGGAATAAAATTCCCTTTGCTCCTTCCTTTATTAGAAAATTGTTGCTCATGTGTCAAACTTTCATTCTTCTCCTGGAGCAGGTCTTCCTAGTTGTTCACGTGCATAGCTGTCTTGGCACTTAACCTTGTAAGACTCTCGAGCTTGGCCCTGACTTTACCCTTGTCTCCCTTCCTTTAGGTTCTGTGTCTGTTGAGAGCCTACCCGGGAGTGAGTGAGTTAGTGCACACACACTGGGTCAGCCCATGTCAGCGAACAAATGTGCACCACTGGACAGAAGGAAATTCTATGTGACTTTGGAGAATTTCAAATAATCGTTCAAATAAGAGACCTCATTTATGTTTTTACATTCCTCGTTAGTGTTTTGCCTGAGTGGGCAGATACGGAATTTCTTTATCTGTAAGCAATGTGTGTTATGCTCAGTGGCTACTGGGTTTGTAAGATTCCTTAGGGAAGTAGCTGTATTTAAAGTCAGAGTCCTTAAGAGGGTGAAGGAATTTTTACTAGAAATTGCAGCATTTGGGTATCATCTCTCTCTTTTCAACATTCTGACAGATGACTTGATTAATTTAGTTTTTAGCAGGTGTGAGGGAATTTTAAAATATAGCCACAGGCTGATTTGGTCATAGAGGATAATTTAATAAGTGATGAACTTCATTCCTCTCTTTTTTGTTAGAAATAGAAAAAGGTACGTGGATTGCTGATGCTAACTTAATAATTTTACTGATAAATAAGCATGGAACAGAGCTCTCTGTGAATTATATAATCAGCTTTAAAAACACTCCATGTTCTTTCTTCAACAAAGCATGAAAGCCACAAGACAAGGGATGTGGTTATTAGATTTTTTTCCCTTCTAAAAGCTTAGCCACATTGTATTTAATAGTATAGTCAGAGAAAGATTGGGTTAGAATGATCAAAACAGCTTCTCAAGAAGTGTCGTAATGTCAGCCGAGAGTGGCTTTTCTTTTTCTGCTGAGGAAATCTGACAGGAACAGGATATTAAAAATATGTTTAGATTCTGCTATGCTGCTAAAAAGGCAATATGAATATGAGAGCTATGTTTAGTAGAAGGTTTGACCCATAGAATTTGTAGAAATTTAGCTTGGAAGCCAACACTCCCACATATCCTGCCTCTAGTATCACACCCCTCAATCCATTCTCCACGTGGCTGGTACAGTTAGTTTTCTGAAAGCAAACTTGACTATGTGATTCCTCTGTTTGAAGTCCTGCATTGGTGTGCTCTGGACGTCCCAGCTTGGCGGACCAAGTCCTCCCCGACAGACTGTGAAAAATCTGCCCTAGAAATCCCTGATGGTCAAAGGAGCAACTCACAGTGGCTGCAGCCAGTGGCTGATAATTATTTTGTGAGCAGCTCCGTCTGCCTAGAATTCACGATCTTGGTCCAGCTTCCTAACTTCACCCTGGGAACTGACCGTCCCCTCCTTTGACCTGTGACCTGCCCCTATATCACTTCTCTCAAGCTACCCCTTAATAGTTTGTGTGTAAGACTGCTTTTTCACCTTTGCCTCTAAGCTTCTATTAGTTCTGTGTCGTCATGTTCTAGTGACAAATCATGAATGGCACTTGGTTGAATAGCTTTATAAATCCATGCAGCAATACCTGAGAGACATGGTGGGTCTTTCTACCTTCAAAAACAGTATTCTCCACGAAAGTTTTGTCAGCAGTTTCAAAATAATTTGTCCTCATATTGAGATGTTTCCCTGAACTTCTGGTTTTATACTTACTGATACCATATAAATGTTGTAGTTGAAAACCTCAAAGATCAGTTGGTTACAACCTCAAAACTTACTCAGATTATTACATTTCTATTGAAGAAAATACTGCTAGCTAAGAAAATCAGCAAATGAGCAAAATTCTCTGCTTTACTTTAACTCATAGAAATGTGCCTCTTGACCCATTTTGTCCTGCGTTGATGGTACTGAATAGATTTAGGAATTTGTGGGGAAGAAATATGAGTATCACTATTTTTACTGGCTTCTTAAAGTTGGTTTTCAATGGCTGTTTAGTTTGATTCAGTGTCATTTTGTTCTTTGATTAAGATTATCCCTAATCTTAATTACTGTACTATTCTATTCCTGATATGTTTAAATTACAAAGTTAGCTGTTACCTATAGCTGCTGAGTTAGTGTTGCTGTTTTCCATACCTGGAAGAGTAACTGTCGAGGTAGATTCTGTTCCCAGGATGTGGGTAGAATCATCGCATTGTGCAGTTAATTGTGTCCATCTTCCTTTTATTTTTCAAATTAAGAAACCTGAAGACTGGAATCTTGAGTGACCTTTGTAGGATTTCATGGCGAATTCAGAGAAGCACCGTAACCCTCACAAAGCATTTCTAGAATGCCTCCCTTGTCCTTTTTTTTAAAAATCCAAAATGCACTCCAGAAGTACTTTAAGGTGAGCTCATTCAGTGGGTGTAGGTCTTGGAGCCAGGACTTTTACTATAGCATACTTTTCATTGGTTTTCATTGTCTTATAAGTTTTAAGCAATGTTTTGAGAATACCAGAAATCACTGAGCTTTTACTTGAGTCAGCAGCAACTTTGAGTAACTGAGTTACGATTTCTAGTCTGTAATTATTCCATTTCAAAGTGAGCCTGGTGCTTTCTTACTGCTTAGGTAGTCTCTGTGTTGAGCAGGTTCAATTTAGAAAATAACTAGAATCTAGTGGAAAACCAATGACGGAGGCCAAGAAGATGAAGTAACCTCAGAGGAACATGCATCTAGTATTGGGAGTCTTTTCTAAGTTTGCCCACCGACCCACTGGTCTCTACATGGCTCCTCTCTCTTGTTCTTCTTTAATAGGTCAACTATGGTTGACACTTGGCTTTAATCATTGCATAATTTTAAGTTAAAAAAAGAAAAATAATAACACATCTGTGTGTCAGTAGTCTGTCTTTTATGCATAGTAAGAAGGACAGAAAGGGCTCTTACTTGGAAACCTTGAAGAATGGTAGCTCTCTCCATCATAGAAAATGTTTCTAACAGCAGTTTTGTCTGTCTTCCTCCTGGGAACTCATTTTAATGACAGTGGGTGTGTTGGAGGGAGGGCAAGAGAACAGCCGTATGAGAAGGAACACTCCAAGGGAAGGAATTGTATGTGTTCATATTTTTCAAAGTCTATTATTTAACACACACCTTATACTTTGAATTGTTAAATAAATGACTGATTGGATGAGTGGATGATGGATAGATATTGTTCATCTACTTTCCGTCATTGTGGATGACACAGGACCTCCAATATGAATTTGTTTTTTCATGATGCAGTGCTTTTTTCCTTTTCTATTTGCATAAATAAAATAATTATCCTCTTATTTTTCTCCAGTCTCCTATGAAATCATTTTGATCCTTTATAAAATTGTTCATCTGTGTTCTGGATTACATCTCATCCTACCTCTTTGGGAGCCTTAATCATCTCTCCAGCTATTCTAATGTCTGCCTTTACACAAAGGTCCTCATTCTAACTTATTAATTTATACTGAGCACTTACTAGTTTTCTTACCATGGTTGCACAAAATAAC
Source organism: Dolichotis patagonum (assembly GCA_004027295.1). Classification (NCBI taxonomy): domain Eukaryota; kingdom Metazoa; phylum Chordata; class Mammalia; order Rodentia; family Caviidae; genus Dolichotis; species Dolichotis patagonum. Next base: position 228,125 of record PVJX010000241.1, on the reverse strand, counting down.
ATAATAGTGCATATTTTACTTTAGAAAAATCTGAGCATCAGATTCAGTTGAGTACCCAATAGTTAATTAATAAGTACTTCTTGATTATCTAAACCGTTGTTCAAATACGAGGACTTGCTCAGAGTCAGTCTGCCTGCCATTCTATTACAGACTGAATGTCTACAGAAGTACATTCATCATGGTAATTTAATTGATTACCTTGTCTTCTTGCAAGAGCCTCAGCTATTCTAATAAGCCTTTGTATCTTTATTATTATCCTTCTGATCTATGCATTGAGTTTAAGGTTTTATTGTTGAGTGCTTTACTGTATCTGTTTTCATAGATGAATGGTCATTCTAGCTACAAGTAATTATTCCAGAATCAGGAAATAGTTCATTAGATGAAAAGACTGATGAGGTAATAGTGCATCTTTGGTTGTAAATTCTCAGATACTTTTGGGTACACCACAAGATTTTAGGGTAAAAAGCTGGCATATTTTGTGAAACTTCTGAACTGATGACCACTCTTTATTGGCATGCATGGACATCGTGTGTGTGTCTGTGTGTGTGCGCGTGCATGCCATGGGTCGAGAAGACAGAGGATTGCTAATAATCTCAGATGTAGTTCAAAGCTGGTGCAAGGTTATAAATATTACTGCTATTCTTTTCTAGATTCTTTCAAAGATACATATATTTTGACATGAAATGTAGCTGCTTCACATTCTAAACTATATGGGTCATCTTTAAGAAATTTGCCAGAAATAGCAAAAGAAGTGGGGTAAAGAACAATTTTAATATAAACCCAGCACAGTGGCAAGAAGTTATGGTCCATGCACCACCAGATAGAACCGCAAATGAACTGAATCCAGTGCGTTTTTTTTTAAGTCCACAAAATGCTAGAAATCTGAAGACACAAACCATTTCCCAACCCCCTGCTGTATTTCAGTGAAATAAACAGGTCCAAGTGCCTTTGAAATTCTGTGAGCTTCGTACCCAAACTCAAGTAGACTCTTCTTCTCCAGTGCAATAACAGCCTTTGTTTTACTACCAGCCACCTCCTGCCAAACTATTAAAAATGAAGAAGAACAAATGGTGTTGAAGTTGAGGTTACCTCTCAGAATGGGGCCCCCTTATCCTTTTAGGTCTTAGTGTGGGGATAGCGGTGGCCGTCCCCAACACAGTCACCAAGATCACCTTAGATCCCAGAGTCCCCTTATTGTCACATAAGTTATTTAGAAAAATCGTTAGGCTATCTTTCAGATGATTGTCTCAAAAATAACTAAAACATTTTAGGGGACTAAAAACAAAATTCAGAATATCTAAGAAGGCCAGATTATTTCCAGTCGGGTTCATAAATACTGTCTGTAGTATGAAGTTAGACTTCTGCTCACAGAAGCCTTATTTGAATGCATTCTTTTATCCCAACCTAATCTGTCATGATTGGCAGTTCTTCATAACCGATCATGCATCTTGGTGCAATAGGATGATGTCGAGGCAAAGACAACATCTTGTTTGGTTTCTTTCACTGCATAGAGATCCATGACACTGCTGTGTCTGAAAAGAGGCCACCACTGGCATGCTTAGTTGCAGACGGCTTCATGCCTGCAGGGATAGAGTGGCATCTGAGAGCTGAGGCTGAAGGTGCAATAACATGTCACCAGGGAAACGCTGAGAATGTTATCTTCTGAGGCAAGTGTCACTCAGAAGACTGCACACAATGTGCGTTTCTACTGAGCCACCTTGTCTACCTACCTACGTAACTACCCAGGAGCACCAAGCCAGAGGGATTCACATCGATTTAAGAAATGCCAGGAGAAATCAACTTAGAAATCACTTCACAAGCACCAGTCCATGGCTTGGTTGTACCTGGAAGCTAGGTGAGAAGTTGAGTGAGGGCTGCTCTGAGGGGTCTTCTGCCTCACCTCCAGTGGCTCCGTCCCAGGGCTGGAGCACACCTCCTTTGACATCATTTTCCCTGTGTGTTTGGAGAGACTGGGATCAGAACAGATGGCCTCGATATGGGCTCCCATGACTACCAGGCATGCCAAGCAGACAGCTGAGTGATCTGGCTTGTTCTTTCTCTTTTACATTGCTGTCAGCCAGGGAGAAGTGGCGAAAATAAATCAATGGCTCCCTCCTCCAGACCCAGAATGTACCTTTCAGTCATCAAAATAAGAAGCATCCCTCAGTGGCTGTTGGGTGCTTCTTCTGATAGAAAAACGCTTCAGGCACCGGAGATCCATGTGACAATGAACCCAGTGGTGCCTCAGAAGGGTCACTTTTTGCTTTTTGTCAGGGACTAAACGTTGGCACTGCTTGGATGGCAGCAGGTTAGCAGGGAATGTTGTTTATTCCCTCCCAGGTGCCTTGCGTCCTTTGTGACTAGGTTTGGTATTTTTGGTAACCGATCAGTAACTGTTTACATCTCCTACCACGAGGACAGAGGAAATCATAAACAGGAATCCTGCTGAGTATCCCTGGCAGTGCCTTCGTGTTCCTACTGTACCAAAAGCCCAGGGCTCTCTTCTTGGTGCCAACTCATAGGTTTGACTCTTGCAATAAAACCATATAGCCAAGAGACTCGCTTTAGGATGAATGACATAACAGGAAATAACAGGTTGCTCAGAGATACACTTTTTACAACCCAGTTTCCTTTTATTTGGAATCAAGACCCTCTCCTACCTTGCTTACAAATTTATGACTCCAATTCTTCCAGACACAAACTGATTTGCCAGTCATAAATCATGGACATCGGATGTGTTTTCAAACAGGAAACATTTTACATATGTGAGATCCATGTTGGGTTAAGATAGAAGGGAAATTTTACTTGTTGGCATGAAAGTAATATATATTCAAGAGGCTTTTCAATTTTGGAAGTTTCATATGGCCTGTGGGTGGCATGTTGGATATCCCAAGATTTACTTAGTGCAGTATGATAATCTTGCTTCCAATTTTTACATAGTTTATCACATAGAATTTGCAATGTTTCTAGAAATACCATGTATAGAAATACCTTCCTGAGTGCTCTGTTGTGGTCTGTTTTCAGTTAGATCTCATTTGTTAGGCAGAGGGGTCAGAGATTTGTTCAAGTCAAGGAATGGAAATTCAGGCTTCTGCTCTTATTTCTGATTTGGTGAGGGTTGAGCTTTTCCTTGAGAAATGTCACTTAACGTGTCTCCTTAAAACCATCCAGCTTGCAAGGCTTTGGAGAGGCTTCTTTTCATAGATGTTAAGAACTTATAAGTAAAAGTGATTATTGATGACTGAAATACTTAGACCTGTCAGGAAGGGTGGCAGCATTTCAGCCAGCTCTCGAAGACAGGTCGGTTGTGACTTAGTCATCCTCTGTGGATGATGTATTTGAGGACAGGATGCACAGAAGCTGAATTTATAAAGCAATGTTGGTAAAGCTTTTTTTGGAGAAATCATAGATTGCATCTTTATATTCTGGGAAAATGGAATTTTCCCTCAGTTGTACAAATGTGGCAGAAGGGATTCTCACTATTTTGCATTTCTGGAGTCTCATTAATGTTTCATATAACATACACAGATTCAATGAAGTCTATGATAATTAAAAATCTATTTAAATTTAAGATGCTTTAAATGTATTAACATTTAATGGTATCTCAGAAAAATGAATGTTTTATTTCTTCTGTTTCATTTATGAATTTTCTTTGGGTAAATGGACAGTCCACTGTGAGTTCATACTTGTCTTGTTGTCAAATGTTGTTTTCTACACATTGAAATTAAATGTGACCTTTTGGCTTCCATGTCCAAGGACAATCCCAGGAGTCTTATGGCACAAATCTTAAAAAGTTAATCTCTTTTCCTTCTCCTGCAATTACCATCAGCCACTTACTCTGCCTTACTTTCTTGGAACCTGCTAATTCTGATCATAGAGGAAAATGAAAACAAAGGTGAAGTCACTTAGTAAAGAGTCTAGGCAGAGATGTGGGCAGAACTGAGGTCATTATATTCCTAATTCAGTTGTTGCACAAATGTTTATTGTGTTGGGTGCCATGCTGGTTGCTGCTTTCTATTCTGTTTTGCTGCCTGCCTGACTCTGTGGTAGGGAATCTGCTTCCTGGAAATTATAGTCAATTCCTGAGGAAAACATTTTCAGTGGTTTTTCTGCTTCCTCATTTATAGAATTAGGATGCTAATTCTATAAATCTAAACTTTCTAAACCACATCTAAACTTTCATCAGGTAAACACGAGAATGTGTTCGGACCCTGAAAGATCCTTCACTGTGTGTTTCATGTGGCTTGTGAGCATCACTCTGTATTCCCGTTTTTTTTTTTTACCACATTCTTAAAAATGGTGCAAAGCTGGATGTGATGGTGCATGCCTGTAATCCAAGCACTGTGGGAGGCTGAGACAGGATGGTATCAATTTTGAGCCTTGTTTGGGTGACTTAGAGAGACCCTGTCTCAAAGTACAATATAAAAAAGGGCTGGGGATTTAGCTCAGTGTTAAGGTTCTGAGTTCAACCCTCAGTACCTTGAAAAGAAATAACATGAGAAATAATGCTATAGAGGCTTTTGGTGATGCAGTGCTCAAGTGGAGGGCTCAGTTATTTTTGTCAAAATAACCATTTTAAAGATGACTATTCTTTGCTTTAGGTACCATGTAGTGGTTGTGTGAGACTTTTTAAAATTGTAACGTTTTTCTGGGCTTTGTTGGGTACCATGTGCATCTATCTAAACAGTAGCAGTATTGTGAGTTACTTCTTCAGGATTTAGCACAATAATGAGGCAAAAGTTTGATAAATATGAGCACAAGATCACACATGTAATGGAGTAAAACAGTATTTTTAATATGAACCCACGGTATTGGGATTATACCAATATCTGAGTTAAAGTAAGTTGGAGCTATGTCTCCTGGTGCCTTCAGAAACTAAAATACTAGAAAAATGGTGTTGGAATATAACCATGAAACTGCTTTGTTATCTTTTGGCCTGGGATAATGTAAAGGTGACCCTTCATTTGTTGGCTGATTGTTGTGTTGCAAGGAGTTTGCTGACTGCTTTACGTATAGCATTTTGCTTAATGACTTTATTTAGTGGTATAACTCCTTATCCACATTTTACAGTGAAGGAAGCTGAGTTGCAGAGTACACAAGGGACTCAAGCACTTAGATCTTCTATTTACCTCTAAGACTGTCCAATTCAGAAGCCTCAGTGTTAATAAAAAACGCCTACACTATAATTCTCCCAAATCCTTGCATGCCACATTCATTCAATCATTCGCTGTAGACTTATTAGCACATTACTATCTAAGGTTTCAGGAAAATAGCAGAAAATGAGAGCGCCAAATGATCTGGATCTCATAGAGCCCTTGGACTTACAGAGGTTATGGTAAGTGAAGAAATGAGTAAGATGTGTGGGTTGTTATATGGTGGCTGGGACTTTAGAAAGCAAAAGAACAGAGAATGGAGGAAAGACTGATGAGCAAGGGTGTGGGGCTTTCAGTTTTGAGTAGGAGGCCAGACTGGTTTTTCCAAGAAGGTTACGTTGCACTGACATGAGTAGAAGCCATATGAAGAAGGTCATGTTGGAGCACTGGCATGAGCAGAGGCCATGCAGAGAAGGTCACGTTGTAGAACAGATCTTGATTGAAGTAGGAGTGGGAACAATAAACTGGAAGACCAGAGGAGTGGAATTAGAGAACAAGACTAGCTGCAGCTCTTTGGAATAATGTGGCATAAAACTGATCCTGTAGGAGGAATATGGGGGATCCTTTTCACGGTTTAAGATGATGTTTTAGGATTATTTATTGATAAATGGTGCTGATATATTAAAGAAGGTTTAAGATTCTTTAGGATTATTACTTGGTAAATGGTAGTGATATAAACTTCCTGATGCCAGAGAGAAAGAGAGAGGTGAGAATTGCTGCGGCCATGCTTTGAATTGTTGAGGTGGAATAACATCAAGTACACAGTGGAGAACTTGGTCTTGGAAAGAAACATATGAAAGTGGTTCATAAAGTGGGTATGGTAGTGCATGCCCATAATCTCAGCACTATGTTTGAACTCAACCTGGGCAAATTAATGACACTCTGCCTCAAAATAAAAAAAAATTAAAAAGGAATGGGAATGTAGCTCAGTGTGATGGTTCTGGGTTCAATGCATAGCACCTCTTTCTTTCCAAAGAAAACCATAAAAACAAGCAAAGAAAAACCGGCTCCTAATGTAGGTAGGAGAGGAGATGTAGGGCACAGATGTGGCTAGGTAAAGAGATGAGCCTGTGGACATTCTCTTCTGATTGCTCTCATGTTCTCACTGAGAGCAAAATCAGATCTTGAACTGAGTGCAGATGGAGGAGGCTGTGTTGGAAGTGTGACAAGAGAGTGAAGAGCCATCCTCCAGGCTGGCTCCAGAGTGGTTGGAACACATCTCTGCATTTCCTTGCCTGACAGTGCTAAGGGTCTGCTTGGGTTAGGTGTTGTGTGTTCAGAGTTAGAGCAACAAATGTGGTGGTGGGCTCAGCCCCAGTGGAGTGAGTCTGCTGTGTATGCCAGGCAAGAGATGCACAAGTGGGTGGGGAAAGTTGGGTTCCAGTGTGGTCAGGGTTTTGCTGGAAGTGTGAATGGAGGGTAATTATGTGTGTAATGGGCCACTGGAAAGTGAGAACACAAAGAGGTGGAGCTAGGACGTGGAAATGGTGATGAGGCTGATGGACTCGAAGCGTTGTAGGGTCACACCTGAGGGGGGTGAGCTGGGTGACAGGATGTGGTGACCCAAGAGAGGAGAGGGGTCCTTTTGGATATGCAAGGTTTGAGCCACTGAGAGAGGACATGAACATTGAAGGAAAGGCTCACAGAGCTGAAAGGCTCCATTAATCAGAAAGGAAATCACCTAGAATCACTTCACATGTTCTTAGAGAGCTTGAAGTTACAGAACTCCAAGGAAGGAGAGAAGGGGCTGGCAGGTGTTTCTAGCTAGCAACATGTTGGTGATGGCTTCTAAGGGAATGAAAAATAGCTCATGATGAGTCCTGATCACAGGTGGGACTGAGGAGCTGGGACTTTCCACAGGCAGAAGGAGAGTGATCTGGAAAAGAGGATCAAGGTGGATGTAGATCTTGCTTTTGGTACCCTCATTTGGATGTTGTGGGAAACTGAACCTGCAGAGGAACGACATTAGATCTCAGCCCTGGAGTAGAAAGCTGAGGGGGAGAGTCAGAGGGGATGAGCACATAGCAGGTTGCACTCATGCTGCGAGCTTGGTGGACACAGTGGAAGAGCTCTGGGAGTTGGGACATGGTGGATAGGGCCAGAGAAGAGGGTGTGTGCAGAGCCATGTGGGTTGACAATTTGAAAAAGAAGAATGAACTAGAACTCTTGGGCTTCTGACAAATGTAAAGCAAAAAGCATTGATGGTCTCCTGGTGGATAGTGGTAGAAAAGCTGGGAGGGATAAGGAGAGGGGAAGATGGGAGGGAGGAAGGTGGAGAATTTGTCAAGAGCACACAGTTTCCTGAAAATGGTATCACCTTCACCAGGAACATCAATGTATCTGGAATGCTCATCTAACTCCTGGAATATGAGTAATGTTAAATTTTAAATTACCCAAGATATTTATACTTAGGAAGTCACTTTCTTCATTTGTGAGAATGCTCAGCTACAGAACCAGAGATTCCACTCACTCTTACCAGTCTGTTATTGCTCCTCCTTCATGTATCACATTTGCAGCCAGTGTAAGCTTCTGTATTGTATCAGGCAGTGTGTGAGTGCTCTCAGGGAGAAAGTAGGAGGGAATTGCTTGGATGGGTAGAGTCCTCCTTGCTTGGAGGATTTTACAGACTAGAGGGGTAGGAAATAACTTCCAGCAAGGTGGGAAGCTATTATTGATAAGATGAGCTCACAGGGAGTCCTTAGTTGTGGGCAGGATAAAGATAGAGGATGGGGGGGTGAGATCATTTTTCCCTAGAGATGTAGACAGTAGGACATCCTTTCTAGGGGACAAATATCAACCATTTCATCCAGTTTATTAACAGAATTTTATAGCCCCCTTGAATAACTTGATTTTTTGGGAAGTTATACAGCATAAATAACATGGTATGTGTATATCCTGTATATATATATATATTATATATAATATATATATGCATATATATGTATATAATGTGTGCAAGACATTTTTATATTAATAATTGAATAGGTAGATGAGTAATAAACACACTTATGAAAAACTTCAACCTTCAAGGTTATTAACTTGAAAAGTTGCAGGTGTTTATTGCTTATGTTAAAATTCTTGCATGAAATGGACTGGTGAGGCCTTGCCACCTTTCATTCCATTGGGGAGAATGGAGTAGGCAGTTTGTGTTCTGGTTAGGGAGAGTGGGAAGACATTCATGAATTTGGGGTTTCTTTCTTCTCTTTTCCCATAGTAGTTGTTTCAGTTACTTTTCTTGTTGCTGAGACCAAATACACAACACCTACAAGTTAGGGAGGTAAAGGTTTATTTATCTCACAGTTGACAGATGTTTCAGTCCATAATTGGCTGGCTCCAAGGCAGAGTGGCACGACAGAGGGGCATCACAGAGCAGAAACAGCCCATGACAAACAGAGGACAGCAAAAGCAAGCAAGCAAGAGCAAAGACAAGTCTCTTTCTGTCCCTTAAATTGTACTCAGGCTACTGGGATTGGGGCTGTGCCAAATGAAGAAGTACTGATGTTGTAATCACACACCCATAATCCTAGCATCACACACTCTAGATTCAGCTGCCTCTGAAAAGGCCCCACCTATAACTGCATGAGGCTTTGGGGGGACATTAGGCACAAGCCATAACAGTAATGAATAGGAACTCCTCCTTACTTGCAGAGTGGCAGATTATGCCCTAGTATTTGCTCTGAACCTTTTGGGTGATCCTTCTAATTCCCTGTATGCAACCATTTGCTTATAAAATATTTTTGCTAGAAATGAGCCTATTCTTGATTTCTGTTTTCAGGATAGCAGTATAGTTGTCTTCTGTAGGATATAAAAGATTTATATGAGGTATTTAGACACCTGGCCAAATTCACTTGTTCGATTTAAGAGAATTTTTTGGATATAGAAGCATCTTGTAGTAATTTAACACATATCTCTGTTGTCTTAGAGATTGATACAAGAGCTTGTGTAAGACAAACCTAATTACCAGTATATATTTTTAAGGAATGCTGGGACCCTCCTCTGTCTTTTAAGTAGTCTGAGTCTTGCGTTCTCACAAATGAATCACAAAGCAGTCAAATATGAGGAGTTGTGCTATGGTTTTATATTAACCTCAGTGTTACTGAACGCAAAGAAAGAGGTGCTGAAGTACTTTATCCAATTTTGGAGAATCAGAAAACCATTCCTAGGCTTGGCATGCTGTAAACTGGCAGTTTTCAATTTTATTTTGATGAAGATACTTTTATTTTTTCCTTTCTTTGTTTGTAGTGCTGGGGATAGAGACCAGGGCCTTGTGGACATTAGGCAAACACACTACCGCTGAGCTGCATCCCTACTCCCTGAAGAAAACCTATAATATGAACACAAATTCCGGGAAGCTAATCATCCACTTAACACTTTTCTGTTGAGTGTTTAGCTTTTTGTTGTGTCTCTCCTGTACCAGGTTGAGCTATTATTTTGGTTTAACATGTGACTTGAACAGAAACTTTCCTGGCTCCACATCTGTGGGGAAAACTGGGTTATCTTGAATTTCATGCCATTCATATGCTACTGATATGTAGTTTATATTTTAATCTTCACAGACTTTTCTCTTTCAGTCACAGTCTCCAGGACCCTGGAGAACTCATTTTTCTCATATGCATGTTTTGGCTTTTTTTGCTACTTCTTTGTTTAATAAGGTCAAACTTAAGTAGCATGTCATCCTCTTGAGCTCCTTTCTTGCATGCATATTCTTCCAGTCATCCCAACCCCATTCATAACCAATTTAAGAATAGACAGGTCCTTTTTTTGCTTGGTTCATGGTGAGAAAATGATGTTAAACACTTATGCTTTTCTGGTTTACTAGTCATTAAATCGTCCCCCTAATAGTTTACAAAACCAAGGAAGTCATAAGAAGAAAGTCATCATTCTTCCTTTAGTTTTGATTTGTTTGGATTGAACTTCGACTCTGAAATAAGTCTCCAATAAGTATGGCCTAATTATCCTGATAACTTTATTTGGCATCATGTGATTTGAAGCTGTGGGATATTTAACAGTGAAAGGAGGAGGGAAAGTCAAAAGAATGAAGATGTGTTATGCCATCCCAGAAACTTTCCACAGTGAATATAATCATCATGTGCTACAAACATGCACTAATGAACGTTTTAAAAATACTGGCTGCTATGTTTCAGCAGAGAAATATTTTTCTCTAGTTTTTTGCATTTGGCCTTTTGATGATTGTTCCTGGATTTCTCAGTCTGTTTGCACTTAGTTATTATTTGAGATTATGCTTGAAAACGTGAACAATGCTCATTGTGATGATGATTCATTTACCATTTCAATCCCATAAATAACAGCCTGTAGGTTTTCTTTGACCTTAAGAAAGCCCAACAAGAAGCACAAAGACTGTTTTGTTTATTTGGTTTTTACTTTAAATCATCACCTGCATCAGTGAGAACAAGTGTGAAAAAAAATCGCTGGCATTTGGAAGTTATTGAACACATGCCTTTGGTTTGTTTACACCAGTGAGCTTTTGTACACACCCAGGGCACATCAGTGAGTAGATGGACACAGCAGAACAAAAAACTTGTGCCTTTATGGCCTTACTTCAATTTAGAGTAGGCCAAGGGACACAGGCAAAATAAAATCCATGGTAGATAAATAAAATAGATAGCATGTTAGAGGATGTAGGGTTAGGAGGAAAATCAAGCAAGGTGAATGATAAGGCATGAGGTCAAGGTGGGTTTGTACATTTAGTCTACAAATAGTGAAGTCACTGCAGGCCTCTTAAGGGAGATGAAGGATCCCCTAAAATACATCCTGAAAAACGTGTTCAGATGACACCAGGGTGTCAGCGTGGTTGAATGACTGAGTGACAGGAGTGGGGGGAGGAGACAAAGAAAGAACAGGAAACGGTCATCACCTTATTACCTACCTCTTTTAAAAAAAGTTTTTAATAGAGATTGGGCTACATACCCAGCCCTTTAAAGACATTTTTTTTAAAAAACAAATTTTGAGACAGGGTCTTGCCAGGTTGCCTGGGTGAATCTCAGGCTTCCTCTCCTCCTGTCTCAGTCTCCCAAGTGCTGAGATTACATTGCTCATCACTAAGGAAGCTAATGACCTGGCTTTGAATAGTCCAAAGTGGTATCTTAAAATTATCAATCTTTCATATCAACAAAGAGAAAAATAAGTCCATAGTAATATTTTTCAAAAAAAAAAGGATTTTTTTCTATCAATGACTTTGATATGATTTCTGATTGGCTACTTCTCTCCTTTGCAAAAGTGTGGGGGAACAATACTTTGAGATTTGATTAAAAAGAGTATAATCCTTTCAGCTTTCACTTAGAGCTTTTATTCCTTGTTTCTGTAAAATAACTATAGTTGCTGTTTGTGAAAATTTCCCAGCCCCCACTCCTCCCATTCCCTTTGAGCATTTTCTCTTTGATATGCCGTGGTTACAAAGATGTTTTCCTCCTTTTTCTCCTAACTCTTCTGACTATGTATACTGTTCTGTGTTTGTGAGTTTATGATACTTCTCTGAGAATTAGAATCAATTTTATAAAATTCATGTTTCACATTTTAAAACTGACCAGGAGGAATAACAAATACCAATTAGTAGCTAACAGGCCATTCAAAACAGTGAAAAAGGAGTGACAAAGGGTTATTACTGAAATATGTTAATATTTGAACTCTGCTCGGAACACATGGTTTCTCACATGAAAAGGTAATACCTATCTTTGCTAGAGAAAGAAGACAATAGGCAAGACAGTTTCACCTCATTTAGTTCCATTTGCTCACATGTCAAACAAGGTTAATACCTAGTTTGCACAACTGTGAGGGCTGGAGATAGGGTAGTTACAAGTCCTTCATGGAGTCTGGTACCAGAAAACCAATCATCCTATGATTTGATGTTTCTCCAAGGCTTGCTGTGCTTGGCCGTGGAGAAAAGGCTTTGCATCTATGGTCTGATCTATCTGTGCCTCCCAAGGACCAGCAGCAGGAAATCACTGGGAAAGGAGACAGCTCACTGTGGACCACCGCTGCGTCCTAACCTAGTACAGAGTGCCAGACATGTGTTAGGGGTTGGATGCATACTTTTTAAGTGAGGGGATATAAATATCTATTTTATAGGTGAAGAAATGAGGTTTGGTGAGATTACACAAATGACCCCTGGGGAGACGTCCAGGAGATGATGGTGCCGAACTGAACCTAGGCAGTCTGACCCTGAGGCCAAGCCCTGATTTGTGTTGTGTGAGGGGCTGAGAGGGGCTCTGCCCCTCCATTCCTGCAGTGCCGCGCTCTGCCCCTCCACCAGTCTATGGTGGAGAAGTGGTGCTGCCCTTCCGGATTTCATGGCCATCGTTACTGTCATTGGTTGTAAAGACATTATGTCTTGCTGTTTCTCCAGGGCTGTAAAGACGCATATGGTAGTGTTGCAAAGCGTGCTCACGTACAACGTCACAGGCACGGAGGTGCACGCTTTTTACGTGTGCAAACCCGCAGGTTGTGCTCTGAGGTCCTCTGGAGATTCGCCTGGTGTGTACCTTTATCCTGCAGGCTCAGCGACATAATCACTGATCTGGACTAAATGTATTTCCATTAGTTTATGTAACAAGCGAGAGAGATATGCATTAATTGCAGAACCTGAATTCAAATTCTCCAAAAGTAAGTCATTTTATTACAAGTAAGGGGGATAGTTTTATTCCAACCTTTACTGATTGAAAATTAGTAATATTGGATTCTTTATCTTATTAAAAAGCTCAAAATTAAAAAAAAACAGAGGAAAGTAAAAGAAGATCTGTTTATGAAAAAGCCACTGGCTTTTTTTTTTTAAAGACAAGACTCTTGGAAAATTTAATCTGAGTTACTGTATTAATAATGTGATTTCAGTTTGACTCTGTGTTTTTATCTTTACCGAGTCAGGTCATGCCTTTTGAATGGTGAGTGCAGCCTTTTATGTGTTTGCTTGATTGCTCACATGAAAACGATGAAATAGACTTTTACTCATAGTTACTCACTTCCTCAGTAACAAACAGCAAAAGAAATGGGTTAATGAACTATAGAAAATATATTCTTAGAAATGTTTCATAACTGCATATATCTTGATTTAATTTGAGGACTAAGAATCCCAGATATTAAAGAAATCTGTGACTAATGCAGCTCAAAAGGTTTCAAACTGACATGGAACTTGTTTTCTTAGTATTTCTTAGGTACTGGATGTGTCAAATGCTGATGCAAGATTAACAATAACTTATAAATTGACTTCGCAACATCTTTTTAAACCTTCTATGTGGGCAAAATAATAGAAAAAAAATCAGTGCAGTCATTATTAACCTAATATGTGTCATGGGCGGGAACCACAGGGCTTCGGTGTCACCTTTGTGCTGTTTGGCAGCTTAAGAAATGCTGTCAAAAGGGTCAAATTGTGAGAAAAGCAAGGACCAAGGAGGTCAGTGTGGAACATTTCTGCAGTTTATACCTTCTTTTGTTCTTACTGCATGGTGAAAACAATTTTTAAGCCTGATAAATTAGGAAAGGATAGAGATTGGACAGAGTGAAGATGGATGCATATTTATTTCTTTAATAGGTGTGTGGAATTAGAACATATGACAGTGTGTGTTTTGCAATGTCCTATGCACATTGAAGTATGAAACAATAAAAATATTCAATCTTCTGAAGGCACCAGAGTTCCATCCATGTTGGCTTCTGTGACATTAGTTTTGTAAAGTTAGTGATAACTATGCCAAAAGAAAATGATGATGCAGATGACGAGGAAGAAGACATTGGACCAAAATCTTATTTTGGAGTATAAGGAAAACTTCAAATCTTATGTTATGTTTGGATTTTTTAAAAATTATGTATCTCTCAAGAGCCCAGTCAGTAGTCACTGAACTACTCCACCTTTGTAAATGCCATGACTCAACACCAGCTGCTGAAATCACAGCAATTGTAGGGCTCCCCAAAGCCTCAGGGGTAAATTGCACATTGGCATTGTGACGGACAGGTGGATAGATCTCTCCCACCCACAGTAAATGTGCTTCTGTACTCTGTGCCAGACTGTATGTTATTGACTTCCTTCATACTACGGTCAACCTTCGTCTTGTGGCAAAGGATGTTTCAAGCAATATCAGTTTGACGTTAAGTTGCAGATATTAAACCACTGAGTTGACTGCTGGAGCAGTTCATGGTAATACAGTAATACCTCGGTTCATGAATGCTTCTGTTTCCAAACAATTGTATGCATATCAAGTGATGAGTAGGACCGTGACTGTGACTGTCTTCCCCAGAACTGTGATAGGAATGAAGCTCTTAAATACCGTGCTTTGCACATCTAGGTGTGACATTCAGGAAGCGGTGTGTAGGTATGTTTAGTAAAGTGCTGTTTACACTCTTGCCAGAAGGTGTGTTTCCAGCCCATTAGCGTTTCATTCATTTCAGTGAATGGTGGAAGGAAAAGTGCCCGGTGCATCCTCCATTAGTGTCCAGTGCTGTGTGCCTCCTCTCGGCCTGCCTCTCCTAAGCCCCACCCAGTCCTGTCTGGGTCACACCACTCTGGCCAGGGTATGCCTTAGGAAGTTTAGTCTATGCTTGATGTGGTCCAGGCCGAAACAATGTAAAGGTCACTAGAGTCTTTGGGTTTGAAAATAACAAAAATATGAAGCTATTATGAGAGGAGGGCAGGCTTGTGAATTTTGTGACTCATGATTCTTTACTAGTTATAGAATCACAAACTACTGAGAATTTAGAGAATCATTATTCACTTAATGCTTCCAGTTATGGTATTTAATTCTGTTGTGTTTGCATGACCTGCCCACATTTATAAACCTCAGTCGAAATTAGAGCTCAGTCAAAATTAGTGAAATGTAAGTATATTATGGCAGTTTTCCAAATGTTCAGTTACTTTGACTTGTAATAAGTTCACATACACATATATATATATGTATTTGTAAAAGTAAGATATAGAAAAGTCTATTAACAGGAATTTATTAAAGGAATTTGTTGTTTCCATTGACTAGCATTTCAAGATTCATTGGTAAGTGAAAAATTTAGTTTATAGTGAGTTCAAGAGGTTTGCAGTTACAATTATATTTTGTATAGTTGCATTGTTAAGTATCTTTTAAAAATTATCCTTTGAAAATTGATAACCGTGCATAGCTTCACATATGGAGCATATGGTAACTTCAAGTTAACTAAAAAACTATATCATCTTATTTAACTGTGTGATGGTTTGTGTCTAGATGGCCTCCAAAACCTCCTGTAGTCATAGGAGGGGCTTTTTCAGAGGTGGCTGGATCTAGAGTTTGTGATGCTGAGATTGATTTGTGATGCAATGTTAGGTACGAGGGCAGCAGGATTAAGGGTGTGATTGCTACCGGCCCTAAGTAGGCTGGATAGGATAAAAGGGGTAGAAAGAGATGTGATCATTGCTGTTGCTTTGCTTCCTTCTGCCCACTATGAACTGTTTCTCCTCTGTGATGCCTGTGTGTCGTGCCACTCTGCCTTGGAGCCAGTTGATTATGTCTGAAACTTTCACAAACTATAAGCTAAATAAACCATTCCTCCTTTAACTTTGGGTGTTGGGTATTTTGTCTCAGCAATAAGAAAAATAACTAACACTAAACTGACACTATGGAAAGTACAACAGGACATATAACTTGGATTTCTGCTCTTTTCCTCTTCTTTATATCTAATCTATGCTGAGCAGTCAATATAAGTCTGTGTAACCTGCTTAATGCCAAATCAAGGAACATGCAATCCACAGCTTTCAATCCAGTCATTTTTATTGACAAAAAGATGTGCCCACAGCTTGCCCAAGGTCATATATGGCTGCTTGGCAGTCAAGGAGAAACTGCAGTTTGGCCTCTTGGCTTGCAAATTGGTGCCTTTATCTGTACAGCACGTTGAGCAGGAATCAGAAATACTAACATGTTTGCGTGGTCTAAAATTTCTCTCTACAGAGACCAACTCCCCAAGTAACAAATTGAATCCCTGTTCTACAAAATCTGTTTGCAGTGCAGCCAGACTGACTCCTCATGGAATCTGCTCCCCAGAAGGCTGGCTCTGATTTTGGTGTGAAAGGTGGGTGAAGAGGGATGAGAGAGTGGCAAGTGAGGTCTTGCTCCTTAAGGGCGCACACTCTGTGAGCACCATTGCTCTACCATATTGCACACTGCTGCTTTTCAAAGTTCAGTGTGCAGTGTACCGTCCTGAGCCCCATTTGAGGGTAGCAGCTACCTAGGTGCTGGGCACACAGGAGAGCAGAAGGCGCTGGTGAGGTGCTTTCCCCCGCACTTCTGGCCTGTCTCAGAACATTCCCTTTCAAAGCACACGTGCCCGCAGCTGAGGCAGCACCTTGTCTCCATTTCCAGCCTCTCGACTGTGAATCAGCAGGCCAGATCCCTCTCTTCTAAGATTTTGTGCAGAGAATGAGTCTCCACCAAAGAGGGACTGGGCCAGGAATGTCTGAGTGTGTGGTGCTGAGGAGGAGGTCGGCCTGGTCTCCACTTCCTCTTCCTGTCCAGTGACTTCCATCTGCAGCACAGACTTCATGGGAATTCATGACAGCACAGAGCAGATGTGACTGAAGGTCTGCTGGGGACTTGCCCAGGACATCAGAGGGTCAGGATGGTCCGCCCTGTTTCCACTTGGGTGAACACAGGTGGCCAGCAGCTCCTCCTGCTCATTCATTATTTTTGCTCAACCCGAGCACCCCCTGAGTGCCATGTTTTACACACCTAGTTCACACGGTACTTTCACATAATTTCTTGAAATTTATGCTCACATTTTTAGTAGTAGAAATCACACCTTCCTTTTTTTCTTCATGAAAGACTGGAACTCAACTCAAGACTGGAAGTCTTCATGGAAAGGCTTCTTATGAACACCTAAAGCATCCTTTGCATAGAACTGCTTTGGAAATACATGTGTGCACACACGTGCACACACAGAGGCACATGCGTACATTTTGAAGACAGAAACCATACAGGTGTGAGCCTGTCCACAGAAATACCTCGTGAGGTACACTACATACCTGCCAACAGTATGCTTCATAAACTTGAAGCTATAATTCAAAGACAATTGGGAGACATCAACAACGTGGCTTTCATTAGTCTGCACATACAGACGGACATACACACACCATAAACCTACATGCACACCATAGCATTTAACACATCTCTATCTATGTCTGTCTCTCTATGTAACTAATTGTTGTCTCTCTATGTCATGGTCTGTATATCAATCACTAGCCTTAATTAGTGCCCCGGAGGTCCGCCAGAAAAGGGACAGTGACTGTCAGGTATAAGTCTGTCATATAGCTAATTGTTTCCTGGTTGGTGCAAGAATACAGGCAGCCTACCATTTCCTCCAGTGCTTAAAATGCTCCTCTACATCCAGTTAAGAAGCAGTGACATCCCATCGCAGTGGCAGTTGGCTTGTGGCAATGACAACAAGTTATCCTTGTGTCCTTTCCCTTCCCTAAGCATGTGGTCACTGGTTTACCTGTCACACAGAGCTGCCCTGCTGAGTTGTCTGAGTTGGGGAAACCAAGCCTCAGACAGCTCGAGTGACATGGCAGAACTCCTAGTAGGGAGGCTCAGCACCTCCATGTCCCTGTATCTGAGTTTTCTCTTCCGTACCCAGGGCCCAGGAGCC
Organism: Dolichotis patagonum; assembly: GCA_004027295.1. Taxonomy (NCBI): domain Eukaryota; kingdom Metazoa; phylum Chordata; class Mammalia; order Rodentia; family Caviidae; genus Dolichotis; species Dolichotis patagonum. Next base: position 210,366 of record PVJX010000241.1, on the reverse strand, counting down.
TTGGGTGAGGTTATTGATGGCACGAAAGCGCCTGAGCTGAGGAGGAGCCTCACTCCTTAGTCCAAGCAAGAGACTTCCAACCTTCACCAACTATGATTAGACAAGTAATTGTGCATCTAAATTTAGTCTACCATTTGCATATGTAATTAATTATAATATAGTTTGTTCTCTCTGGTCTTCCTTTCCTATAAATCGAATTACTCAGGGACTCTTATGTGACACTAAAATCTTTTCTAAAAGTACATGTGACATTTTGAAGGATAAGATGAAGTGCTATTTATAGGACTCCAGCTTCCAATTCAGAGCCTTCTGCTGCGATCAGACAGCACGGAGAGCCTCGGTCTTTCAGGAAACAGCCTCGGAAAGCTTCCCACAGCCTCAGTTTCTGATTTCACTCATGTTCCACAGTCACTAGTGTTCATGAAACCCACATCACCCAAACTGGATACAGTATTTCCTCACTGACACTCTGATGGCACAGTTTGTTCATGCATTCGTTTATTTAACTCCTATGCATTGAATGCCACGCCAGTGTGTGCTGGGTCCTGTTTCAAACAATTCACAAGTAGCCTATAAGTCATTCCTTAATTTGTCGATTGATTTTTGTGCTCTCAGAATTCATGTGTTGGATTCCCAGCCCCCAGGAGCTCAGAATATGATCTTATTTAGAGATATGACTGTTGCATACGTGATTAGTCAAGATGAGGTCATACTGAAGTAGGATTGGCCCTTAATCCAGCATGACTTGTCCTCAGACGAAGGGGAAATTTGGACACAGACATACACACAACAAAAACACCAAAGACTAGCAGAGCCGAAGACTGGTTGCAAACCTCTAGAAGTCAGAAAGGGAAAATGGAATGATCTCCTGAATGACCTTCGGAGAAAGTAGCCTTTCTCTCCAACGTCCGCCTGAGGATCTGTGAGAGGCTATTGTCTTAGTTACTTTTCACTCATCGCTAAGACAAAATACCTGATGCCCAAAGTTGGGAAAGGAAAGGTTTATTTCTTACAGTTTTTGGAGGTTTCAGTCCATACTCAGTTGGCTCCAAGGCAGGGTGGCATGGCGGGCCGCAGTTCATGGCGGCTGCAAACAGCAAGGCGGAAAACCTGCAAGAGAGAGAGAGAGAGAGAGAGAGAGAGAGAGAGAGAGAGAGAGAGACACCTTCTTCCTGCCGTTACATCACATCCTGGCTCCACCCCCTGGGAGGGTGTAGCACTGACACCACCAATCCAAGCACTAGACAATGAACCAATCACAAATGCACAATGCAAATACGCATAAACCATGACAGCTACGTTTCTGTGGTTCAAGTCAGTTCACTGGTGAATTTTTTTAACAGCAGACAAAGCAAACTCATTCATCTGGGCATCCACTTTGGGCTAGGTGGGCATTCTGAAGCAGAGGATCTGGGGTCAGGATCCTCTGCTGCTGGCAGCTCACACAGGGCCCAGGGAGTTCCCTGTGGGGATCGAGTCCAAGCTGAGTTCTGGCTCCTCCCCCTGGTTTAAATCTCCCCCACCTCTGGGCCTTAAATGGCTACATGAGTGCTAAGTAGTTAATCTTCTAAGCCTTCAAAGTACCTGCAGAGACCTGAGTCACCAGGACCTCCAGTTCCTCCATTTATAGAAGATGCTGTGTACTAGTAGCAACTTTTTAAAATGTAAGGAAGGTCGTAAAATAATGTTTAAATGTTTGAAAAGCCAAGAGTCAAGCATGAGTGGGTTTAAATTTCGATTTCCAACACCCATGGTGAGGGCCAGATACATGATAGCATTAGATTTTTCTGTAGCAGTGATTTTCAACTTGACAAGTATCACAGGAAGCAAGATGGTAGAAGGGCAGGACTTATCCAAGTTGAGAGAAGGTTCTGCACATGGGGCAATTTACTGGAAAGAAATGGCAGGAATCAAGCAGAGCTTTCCACTTGATCAGGCTGGAATTTGGAAACTGGCTACTGTCTAGCAGAGTGTGGGAGTGGGGCAGGAGAGCCAGCATGGGCAGAGGGACAAGGACGCAACCAGTCACCTGTGGTGCCAGCTGGGTGGAGTGGGACACTGGAGGGGAAGAAGGGAGTGCTGTCACTTCCTGTGCTTGCTCCAGCCTCCTCAGCACAGTGAGTGGGGTCTTACATCCCTCACCCTGTGCAGGAGACACAGAGCAGATTTAGAAATCTGCACATCTCAATGCTGCTGAGAAAAAGTATGCAGCATGATCAGAAAATACAGTGAATACTTGAGTTAACAAAATCACCACAATAAAAGACATATTGCCAATCATGCCCCTTCCTTTGAGCACACTGGTCCAGTCACTCCCGCCACTTTCTGAAGCAGTTCTGGAAGACCTCTTTCGTGGGGGTTTTTCACTGTGGTATTGTGGCTGCCTCATTGTCCTGAATCCATCCCAAATATTTACCTTTCCTGGCTATGTTGACTTTGGGGAAGGGCCAGAAGTTACACTGTGCCAGATCTGGTGGGTGTGTGGGTGAGGACGCATCCCCAGATTTTTAAAAGTCTAGTTTTCTTTTGGATGGCACTCAGCTGCAGCCTTCACTGTGTTTTTGATCACAGCTCATAAAGACATTCATGAAAGAGAACTTGCAGAACGGCTTCAGCAAATGGCAAGAATATGACATAAATGTGTTCAAAGAGAGAGGAAATATTTTTCAGGATTAATGATAATGTCTTTTATTTAAATTAAAAAGTAAGCATTTAATGTGTGTATTGATCACTCATTTTATATATATATATATATATGCATTCATACTAAGGTGCTCTAATTTATAACTGGAGAAAGATGAAACCTTCTCAAACCCTTCTTACACATCTGGAAATGAGAAGGGAACATATCCATTGGTTCATAACCTCTGCTTATGGGTACTTACTCTCTCTTGTCAAATCTGGACACCAGTTTTTAAAAATAACTATTTCCCCTGCACAGAACAGAAGGAGGAATAAAAGAATAAGATGAACTGAGGTAACAATGTTTACATATTGTGCCAACAGTTTCCTTATAAGAAAGCTCTTAGTCATTTTTAGAACCTGTTTCCTCTTACTTTATTCCCACGTGAGCTGATGTGCTAACTGGGCTGGGTAATGTCACAGTTATTGCAGAGAGGCTGTGTCCAGAGCTGGGGCACGAGCACACCCCAGCTACAGTCACAGCGACCCGAGCCAGGTGCCTTCTCTGTGCCTCGCACCTGGAAGGGAAATGATTGGATGAGATGAATGAATGAGGGTAAAGTACAAGGAAAAACAGCTGCCCAATGGGGAGAGGTGGGTCTGCTGGACATGGTGTCTCCCTGCCACAACTCTGTCGTCTCCAAAGGGGCCAAGACAGAACGCTGGTGTACATGATGATTATTCTAAGAAAGCATTATTTTGGTTATAATGCCTCAGATATTTCATAGTTTATGTAGGTAACCATAGAAAGATGTTTTAAAAATTTTAAATATTCTTATTCTGCTGTAAAATTTTATTTTTGTTGGTACAGTCTAATTTGCAGTGCTCAGTGATTGGCATTGGTATCTGTACATTACACAACTTAATTCTTTTCTGAATTTCCTTCCCCTTCTCTTCTCCCTTTCACTATTCCTTGGTCCCCTTCCCTTTGGCTAAAAAACAAAAAAAATTCTGACTCTTAATGAGGTCTGTTATAGTCATCTCACCAAAAATGTCAAGTCCTATAATATTATACAACTGAGATTTTACATGTCAATATTTTAAGTATTTCATACACTCGGACAGTTTAAGAGGGCTATTTGAGGCTTTTTGTAAATGCGTTTTATTCGATTTGTCCTAAGTGCTTTTCAATGTTTTGATGCATTTGGTTTCACGGTGAGCTTAAATGATACATTTGTATGCACATGATATTCCTTTTTGTGTGTTTGATACTGGATATGTTTGCCGGAAATCTCCTCCCTTACATGTGAGCAAATCTGTTGGAATCACAGTGACAGTAACCATGCTGGAAATATATCTCCACTTTATTTAAAAGGTCTTTTTATTGGTAGTATTTGTAGTACATAATGATTATATTCATTGTGGGAACTGGTTCATATTCCTGACATTTCTGAAGGAGATATAGTGGCGAATCTGGCTTAACTTCTTAAAACACATTATTTGCAGATTTTAAAATATTCATTCTTTTTGGTAATATTACTTTGGACGTGATCCACACTGTTTGTAACATAATAGTATGACATAATAGTATGTCATGAAGGTATGACTGAACACTATGCTAAAGGGTCAGTAGTTTATTATTTAAGAAAATTAAAGTATTCCTCCCACAATTTGTGCTTCTGCTAATTTCTGAAACACTGCAATCCTCTGGGCTTAATATGGAACCCAAAGAGCTCTTGGTTTAGGTTCTTGCCTCTTGGAAGGGTATATATCTTCTAATAGATGTACTGGTCAAACTCTTTATTATTTTCCAAAGAATGTGGCTATGGGATTGCATGTTGTTTATTAGGCACCAAAGTACTGATGGCCTACTTTCTGTTCTTTGACAGTGCTGGCACATTCACAAAAGAGTGTAATGCAATGCACAGTAGGATTTTTAATACCTTGGGATACTGTAAATGAGAGTAATTTGCTAGAAAGGCAAGGAGAGGGAATTCAGATTTCACTGAATCTGTGTTAGGCTCACTGTCTTGTTGCATTTGAGGTCTTACCTAGTTTATTTGAGGTCTGAGGTTCTCCCCAGGGGATACAGGACCCTAGTTAATGTATTTTAACAATGATATTTGGGACAGAAATTTCTGACTCTAGTTTTGTGATATACTGGGGGATCCTCAATGATTTCAAGAGGGAGGACTTAAAAGCTCAAAAGAAAATGCATTTTCGATTTACTTCAGTGAATTCATGCCGCTGAGGTCCTTTTCCTGCAGTGGTGGAATCAGAGCTGAACTGCGCAAGTCCCGGGTGTTCAGAGACAAAATATGCACAGCGCCTGGCTTCGGGGAGGCCAGCCAAGTACATACAGCAGACCTGAAAGAAATGCAGCCAAGTGTTCAGACGGGTGCTGCTTAGAGGAGAGGGCTGCACCGGTGCTGGTTCTCAGAGCTGAGGCAGGATCCCAGTGGGAAGCTCTTAGCACTCTGCTCAGTCAGAGTGAAGCCCAGGACCCTTGGATGTGGCCTCTTGTGCCCATGTGTCGCTAACCCACGGAGCAACCTGTGACTCCTCTTGAAGATTCTTTTGCTAAGGGAGGAAGGAGCAGGTTTCACATATTCTCAACGTGCTACTTGTTTGTTTGACCTACTTGTTAGGAAAGAGGTGTGTGTGTGTGTGTGTGTGTGTGTGTATCATATAGCACACATGCATTTATGTGGTATGTTATAATGTACACATGAACATTTATACATGTGTGTATATATACATGTAAGAATATATGTGTGTTGTATATGCATACATGTGTATTGTGTGAATATTTTATTATGTATTAATATCTACATTATATAGTAATATGGTGCTATAGAACATATAAGCAATACAAAAATTTGTATATATTACATATGTAGTATGTACATGTGATTTATAGCTAAAACTAATAGAAACAAAATCAATAAAACACTGTATCTACTCCATGCCCCAAAATGACTAGTGTTTAGATATATGTAGCCCAGTGCTTGCTTAATTTCCCAGTAGGAAATTCCTAAGAGTCTATGCATGGAAGACAGTATTTTCCTCTGATAGTGAGATGAAATTTCAGAATAAAAGCAGCAACTCTTGAGAACATTGTTGCAAGAGTGGTTGGTATTTATTTATTCGTCTACCCATGCACTTATTTATTCACCAAGGATTCCTTGAGGACTTACTATAAATAATTGCTTTGTGCAGGACTACTAAAACTAGATCACCAGTTCTCGGAGGGAAAGGATGATTTCCCAGTAATTGCTACATGTTTGTACCTGGCCCAGAACATGGAAAACACAGACAGTCCATGGATGTGTGGCTAGCTGAAGGAAGCTGTACAGAGAAGACATATGAATAAGGTCCCTCCAGCTCAGGAGATGTATGCAGCACAGTTGGGGGCATATTCAGAAAGACTGAGTCAATGGCCAGGGCAGGCTATGTGTTGACTTGTGTGTATGATACAGGTTTTGGGCCTTTGGCAGAAAGACAGGCGGCTCCAGCTGGGAAAATATGGCAATACCCATATGGGTACGCTTTATTGATGGTTTCATTTTGTAGAACTCTGACACTGGGCAAATTACTTGGTAGCTAACTAATAGATCTTTCAAGATAGACTTTCTTGTGTTATATAAACATCAGGAAGAAGTTTCTGTCTTTGTCGGTTGACCTCAAGGAAAACAAACCATTTCTCCTCAGTGTTGAATGCTTCACAAAGATGGCGTGTGATTAGGTGTGTTTTCCTGTAAGGAGCAAAGGTCTTGGTATGCTGTGTGGGGGCTGGGTCTTTGCCTCCCTTTGGTGGGTTATTATGTGATGGCTGCATTTTCTGTCTGAGTGATGGAAAAGAGGTGCGGTGGGTTTTAGGAATTACTATTTGACAAATCAGTGTTTAATGATTGTCTTTTAGAGGTCATCTGATTTCTCTACCTTGAACGGCCATTGCTAACTTGCAGAGAGATCTGAGGAGTGTTTGGCTGGTATTGTTACTCTTCCGCTGGGACTGCGTGAGACAGTGTAAGTGCTGCTGTCTGTGAACGATTTTCTCCAGAATTTAACCTGAAGGGCTCTGGTGAGCATCTCTTGAATTAAAAGAAAATTTTACTTGTTTTTGGACTGGAGATGGAAATAGATGTTTTTTGACATTATTCTTACTGATTTATAAACCAAGAATTTGGTCAGTCTGTCTCTGTCTCTTTGTCTATCTCTCACCGACCCTCTCTGCCTCCCTGTCTGTCTCTCCCTGGCTGTCTCTGTCTCTGTCTCTGTCTCCGTCTTTCTCTGTTTCTCTCTCTCTCTCTCTCTCTCTCTCTCTCTCTCGTACTGGGAACTGAACTCAAGGTCTTTGCACTAAACTGTATCCCCAACCCTTTTTAACTGTTTCATCATTTTGACGTAGGGTCTCTATAAGTCACTAAGCTGCCCAGCGTGGCCTTGGACTTTCGGTCCTCCAGTTTCCCTCCCAGAGTGCAGGGATTACAAGACTGCATCACCACATGTGGCTTTCACTTGTTTTGACTTCCCCTCTTCCACAAGTGAGCATTTGCACTCTCATCCACCTTTCCCTGTACTAGGAATGCCCTTTCCCCCCTCCCATGTAGAAACTCCCGCTCATCTTCCGGGATTAGGCTTAGATGTTACCTTCTGAGACAGACACCTCCTGAACTCTCCTATTCTAATTCATAAAGGGACCAGACACATAATTGTAATTTAATTTTGGTCCATCGGCTGCCCAGTCTGTGCAGTCTTCAAAGCCCAGGACTGTGCATCACACTGTGTGGTACCAGCAAGGCACGGGGCCCTTTCAGAGAGGGGGGGCTGTTACTGGAGGGATGAGGGTGACCTTGTGAGAGAGCACTGTGGGCCCCTTTCTCTGTGGAGAGCTGCGGTCTAAGGTGCTGTGAAGGTGCTCTCCTGTCCTCGAGCAGGTTTGCTCGCGGGGTTGGAGCTCAGGAAGGGCAGGGCGCTCTGCAAGCCTTGCTGGCCAGGAGGGAAGGTTCCCAGTCTTTGCCAGGGTTTTTTTTTATCCTCTTCCCCCACCTACCTTTCCACACAGTTGCTGAGTTCCTTCCACCAGGAGCTCTGCACTGAAGGGCTGTGGGTGACAATGGCCAGGGCAGGGACAGGCAGGGACGGAAGGGCCAGTTGCTTTATTTTCTGAGGACACAGCTGATAGCAAAAAACAATGAGCAAGAACTTCCTGCATAGGAAGCTTTCAATCCTATGCCATGAAAACAACAAGAAACCTCTTTTCTCTTATAAATAATCACTCTTAGTTTTTCCTGGGGCTTGAACCGAGCGCCTTTATCCGTCTCATTGACCCAGGGAGTAGTTGCTAACAGTGCTAGACTGAGAATGAAATGACAGAAGATTTTTTTTCTCTCACTTTCCTTAAAATGAGCAAGCAGAGTTTGCCCTTGTTTGTCCAGGTCTCGGGTGTTGTTCATTATATAATAAATAGAAACTCAGGCACACAAAAGACAGGACCACAATGGTGCTCTAAATCACAGCAAACTTAAAGCGAATGGATCCTCTATTTAGCAGATGCAGACTGCAAGTCAGACTCTGAAACTTCCCGATCACCCAGTAGCTCTTAGCGGTGTACCCAAACGAAGACACAGGTCACTTGCTGCCTAAATTCAAATTTAATTAACTTGTAAACATGAAATAGTGAAATATGTCAACCAAATTAAAGAAATGTGAGACAGTGTGAGATCCTAGTAATGCTCAGATTCTGATTTCTGTGTCTTTTACCTTGATATTTGCAAGACACCTTGGCAGGTTGGTAAGCTTTCTGCGTATTGTTACGTTTTATTTGGTAAATGTAGAATATCTTTTGTATCTCTAAGAAATCCACAGAGCCGTGGACATTTTATTTCTGTGCTCACATGGGTCACAGGTATTTGAGCTGAGCATTGCTGGCTGTGCTTGAGGACGGTTCATCTTTCCTCGCCTGCAGCCTGTGTTATCTGCACTGTGGCCTGCGCTGCTGTTTTCGTAGAACTTTTTGCTATGCCTGACTCTTAGCTCCTCTGCTCACCACCCTACCTCCCCTCAGAGCAGGCCTTTCCTCACCTCTGTCTTGGTGACCAGCGCTCTGAGGGTACTTCTGCTTTGCGATGGTAGTGTTTTCCCTGCACCTTAGCCTGTCCCACGTGCACGGGGTGACTTGGATGTGGGCCAGACTTGGTCATGGCAAGCAGGATCGCCCGCCAGCAGAGTCGGGGCTCGGAATTCAGACACCTCTCTTTCCCAGGGGCATCCCTGACAAAACTTCATGCTGCTTTAAAGAGCTCACGAAAACGATGTTTTCTTCAGCACTAATCAGATAACTGTGCCTAGGAGATCATAAAGCTCAACCCCCCAGAGCCCAGAATCCAGGCCAGCAGAAGCTCCTGGTGCAGCGGAAGCTGTTCATGACCTCGGAGAAGGACCTGTCAGCTCCCGCTCCGGAAGCTGCTTTCAGAGCCACCACACCTCCACCCCGGGAGGACCCCAGGGGAAGGAGCACTCCGGGCAGCAGCCTGGTTCACTGCTGACCGAATCTGTTTGAATCCTGTGTGTGTGTGTGTGTGTGTGCGTGTGTAAATCAGAATGGAAGTGGGCCATATGGGGCACAGCTGGTGATATTAACAGAGGTAAGGCTGGCACAGGGGAAGGACACCGGCTTGAATTAGGTCACACCCTGGCTGCAGCTCTCTGCTCCTGAAGACAGGCCCTGGCAGTGGCTTCTGCCCCCAAGGGGGAGCAATATGGTCTGGAATCTGGCCTCCCAGGACTGACCAAGACCAGAGACAGGGACAGCAGACCTGGGGAGGCTGCACTTCTTCCTTCAACTGGACCTTGGGGTTTTTTACTCTATAGGTAGAGGAAGGGGGTGTCTCCTGATAACACACGCACACACGCATGCACGCACACACATGTGGGCACGCACACATATGCCCGGAAAAGCGAAGGTTTTGTTCTTCGTGCTCCTCTTTCTCTTGGCCCAGAAAGATACTTTCAGTCTCTTATGGCCCTGACTCGGGACACAGGCACAAAGACCACCGGGAGGCCCAGTGTAGTGAGAGAGAGGGAGACCCCATTCTAATGCAGGAAGCTTGTTCCCCCCTCATGGTTACCAGCTCTGTTCATTCTTGTGCTTTTCAAGGTCACTCCACTTTCCAAGTTTGGGATCCCCTTAGATTTTTTTCACTTTAAATAGGTATAACTTAAATGAAAGGAAAGAAAGGCCAGAAACCCACTTAAGGAAAGGGGGAGGCTGTGTGTGTGACTGTGTGTGTGTGTTTCACTTTAACCAACATCCTGGAGGACAAAAATGAAACTAACTCTACTCTTGCTTTCCTTTCTTTTCCTTGCCAAGCTCCTTACAGTGAAAGCCCTCCTAAAGTTTTCCCAATTCAAATCCCCACCATTTAAAGGGAAACCGTTCCCAGAATCACGGGGCTAGGAGGATCCAATGCTCTCATTTTAAACAACCAGAAAACAAGTTCCACGCTGGTGGAGGATAACACACAAAGCTGTCTGTGGATACTGAGAACTTCGTGTCTTTTGTGAGCCCAGTCTACGCAGGCGTAAAACATTTGAGGTCAGGGAGACCCCAGCATGTTTCTTTTTAATCCAGAGTTGTTGCTAGACACAAATTTAACTAACTCAAAAATGGCTGAGGTTCAAGACTGAGCCAATGCAGAACAGAGACCACAGAGGTCTCTCTGTCGTATGCAAGGAGGAGAGCAAAGCAGGATGCGTGCTCTAAATTGATTGTTAATTATTTAGTTCGTGGAGTTTTTGTTAGGCTCATGCATTTAACCAACGAATACGCAGCTGCTCTCTCTATCTCTTGCACTTTTGTAACCGGCAACCCTAATTTTAGCTGCTCCTCAGTGAACACTTCAGCGCTTGCCTGGCTTCTGCAGTTTATTATTGAATTTACTTTCTCATGATTCTGTGCTTTGCACCTGAACCACAAGATCCTTTTGTTCAACAGATATCACATGTGAGAAATGAAAATGCATTTTCATTTTCGGCTCTTTTCGGCTCTTTCCGAGCAGGATCTGGCAGAAACCGGTGTTCTCCTGCGCTGCGGAGTGGGGTGTGCGAGTTCAAGCCTAGGGTCCTGTCCTCTCAGCTGGCAATAACTGCCTCTTCCCAGCTGATGAAAACATGGCGTTTGGAAGCGGTCCAGGGCCTCCCTTGTGAGCCTGGGGAGCTGGTGGCCTTTGCAGGCTGGCTGTGTGCTCTCGGCTGGTCTGGTGCAGTGCAGATTGCCTAACGGGCTCACGGGAGGGTGGCACAGGGGGGGCTCACTGCAGGGCTGTGTGCACGTGTGTGGGAGCGTGTTTACCCGCCTTTGCATCCCATTAGCCACACACAGTTGCTCCCGCCATTATTTGCTTAGCCAGCTTGCTATTTCCGTCGTGCCATTTTTATTCAGGTCTCGGGAAACTCACTACACTTGTGCTCAGAATTTGGAGTGTTCTTTTCCTGCTATCACTGTGCTGAATATATTTTTTTAGAACATTAAGATAATTTTTTTAGAACATTAAGATAACTTACTGAATAAGGTAACTTACTGAATTTTTAAATTCCCATCAATATATCCTACAGGTTTTTTGGAGCCATGATTGTTACCCATTAGATCTGTGAAGTTTTTTTTTTTTTTTTTTTGAGACAGGGTCTTCCCAGCTGACCTTAAATGTAATAACTACGTAATCCAGGCTGGGCTTGAATCTGCGGTGATCCTCCTGCCTCAGCTTCCTGCATGCTGGGATGATGGGCAGCTTGATTGTTGAAGCGCTGTTAACCTCTCTTGAAAGTTTCAATTGACATGCTCAGTGAAATTCTACCCCATTAGATGTCTGAGGATGGTCATGGTAGTGACTTGCACACAGTAGGGACCCAACAAACATGGATTCGTTTTATAATCAGGTTGTGTGTGGAAAGGAGAGAAGGTGACGGAAGCTTCCTGTGGTTAAATGCAAACATTATCCAACTTTTCTCCTTTCCACACTCCTCATCTGCAAGGTGGGGTGCTGTCTAGGGACTTAAGCTGGTGAACTCGGGATGCTCAGCCTCTTGCCTGGAACACAGGGTGCTCTTGAAGAACTCGAGTCTCTATGATGGAGCCTGAGGGACTAAGTGATTATGCCGTCCCTGACCTTGGCACCTTATTACAATTGTGGGGCTCTCAGTTTTCCCATCTGTGAAGTGGGCTGATGGTAGATTGTACCCTACCGGCTTGTGGTGACGATGAGGAGCACTCAGCAAGTGCCTGTCCCTGTAGTAACATCCACGTAGTTAGCTCAGAGATATTAGGAATCAACGCTGCTACGTGCTAAGTCCTTGGCCCAACAACCTCAAGAAATAGCAGCATTTATCCTGACTCACTCCTTGTCCCCTTAAGTGACCTCACTGTAGAACCAATCTAGATCTGGAACCGGGCTTGGTTTTATAAGCCCAAGTTATAAATAAGTCTATTCTTGTACCCCATCTTTAAAACGAAAACCAGAGCGTGTTGGTGTGTTAGCTCCCCTGCGCTGCTGAGACGAAGTACCCTAAATCTAGCAATGGGAGCCAGTGTAATCTTGTTATCGTGTAGTTCTGTCGTGTGAAACCTAGCTGAACTTGGGGGTCAGCAGCCTTCCATCCTGTGTCTGAGGAGAGTTCATTTCCTGTTCCTTTGGGGGTTGGCAGAGTTCCACGTGGCTGTTGGATTGAGCCTGTTTCCTTGCTGCTGTGAGTTGGGGAACCTCTCTCTTGTCTTTTCAAAAAATTTTATTTTATGGGTACGTGCTCGCCGGACACACATTTTACTGTCACTTTGGGGAGCTGGCACACAACATAGTTTGTGTCTCTTTTTAATCCCCTTCCCTCTCCCTGCCTCTCTCCTTCTCTATTGCCCTTTCCTGCTTTTCATTCCTCTGATATTGTTCATTTCAGTTCAGGTTTGTGGCAAACGCCCATGTTCACTGAGGTTAGTGGGGTCCTGTGCCTAGTGTATCTCCCATCCTTCAGGTGGCCCCACTCCAAGGCCAGCCCAGGGCATCAAATCCCTCCCCTCTCTCAGGTCACAGCTGGACATGCCTCTGCCTTTAACACCTCATGGGATTAGGGTTGGCCCACTTGGGTCATATAGGGCTCCCTCCCAAGGTCCTTAAGCTCAGTCACTCCTGCAAAGTCCCCTTTGACAGGTCGCACAAGCTCTGGGGACCAGGATGTGGGTACCTTTGTGGGGTGGGCGTCATTCTGCTTGGTGTGGTTGCAATGCAGAAGTCTATGCTTGCACAGAAGCCGTCACTGTGGAGAGCCCAGTTTAAGCACCCCAGGGCTCCAGATTTCACTGTTCCTGAGGGCAGCAGGCCTGGCTGCCTCGGCAGAGGGCCCACTGCTTTTCCCATTCATACCTTTCCTCTGGGGCCGGGAGATACACCTATCTGGTGGTTACTCTTTTACAGCACACAGTCGTGTTTCGTGGAAGCTCTAGGAGACTCTTACCTTGTCCATGAGGTGACTGTCTACTTAACGGACAATGATCCAGTGTCATCATTTTCATGGTGTCCTTATCTGAAGTGACCTTCTCAGTCTCCCTGTTTCTCCACTGAACACAAGGCCTTTGTCCTGCGCTACATCCCCAGCTGTTATTTATTTTATGTTTTAAAATTTTGAGACAAGATCTCACTAAATCACTAAGTTGCCAGGCTGGGCTTGAACTTGTGATCCTCCTGCCTCAGCCTTCCAGAGAGGCAGGGTTACAGGCATATGCACCATCAGGCCCAGCTGTTTCTTAAACTGCTTTGTATGCTTAGTGCCTACCTAAGGGCTTGACAGAGGATAAGCATGTGGTTGTTAGTTTGCTTAGCAAATGAGCATTTGTCTAGTCTGTCACTCAACAGTCATCTATTGGCCAGATATAGGCCCCAAACTGGTGGCCAGAGGCAGGGCCACAAATAGACACAGTTCCAGTCCTCTAGGGGCTTACAGCCTAACTTCCAGGGAAGCATCTGAGCCACACATCTCTGGCAAAACGACTTGCACACCGCTCAGGAAGAAATGAATGCTCAATGCTTTATTTGAGGGCAGGGCAAGCCATTGAAACTGTTAAGATTTTATCTGCTAAACACATCCCTAGAACTTCAGAAGAGAAGCCCGGTATTATTTTCTGATCTTCAGTCTTCAGTTTTAGATTTATAACCTGCCTTTCCTGTGACGTGCGTTGTGTCAAGACCAGAGTAAATTCTGATAATATTCAGTGCCTCTGTAAGCTGAGCACAGATCCTTTCACGTCTTTATTGAAGGTTTGACTACTGCTTGTGATTGGCAGTTTGGGAAAGAAAAGGATTATTTGAGGTCAAGTGAAGTCATGTATGGCAGGGTTAGGTTCAGATTCCTAATTGACTTCCTTCAGCAAACTTACATTTGCATAACCAAGTATCATACAGATCTAATAACAATGCTGGACTTTCAATGCTAAGTAAATATTCTGCCTTGGTTCTGATCTTGTCATTTTCTTTCATAGTCGTGGCTTGACTTCGTCTTGTCTTTCATCTTCTGTGTGGTCTGTCTCCTATCCTAGGCCAGTCCACACGCAGTTGGTAATTATTATCATGTTGCAAACCAGGCCTGCTGCATTAACAGCAGAAAATTATGCTTCTTAATGTTTTTCAGAGTTTAAAGTTCAAGTCTTTGTAACTGTTTTCTGTAGTTTAGGTTCTTGGTGCTGTCACACAAACATATTGAAGTGCTAATATTTTAGCTTTACTAAAAGGTCAGAAAAAACCAAGTGCCTTTGAAAAAAACCATCTATAATCAAAACTCTAAGCTTATGTCTGTTTTAGATACCAAATACGTTTTCAGGGCTAAGCTGATTTTTTACACAGTTTTCCGTGTTCTAAGGCTTGTGCTTTTTTCTTTTCTTTCTTTTTTTTTAGGTTTACTTTTCTTTCAAGTGGATTTCATATGCACATTGCTTTAGTTATCTTTTGCAGTGTAGTAAATGACTTGAGAATTCAGTGGTTTTAAGCAGGAGTACACACGTATCCTTGCCTAGGGTTCATATGGGTCAGCAGATCAAGAGAGAGGATCTCAGCTGCCCTGTTCTGGCTCAAGGCCTTTTCTGGGATTGCAGTTTGAGGCATTGGTGGCCGAAGGCAGCCTCAACTGTTGGGTATCCAGGGCCGGGGAATTCTCTTATCTTACAGGATGGTTTTTGTATGTGCCCAGCAAGCTTCTGTGACCACAGGCAAGAGGGCTTCCTGCAGAGCTCCCTGGCAGACCTGTGACAGCACTGGCTTCCCCCAGAGACAGTGATCTAAGTGACCACAATGTCCCGTCATCTCTCATCAGCTACAAGGTCCACCCACTTTGTTTTTTCGTTGTTGTTTGGTTTAATTTTGACGCTGGGGATTGGGACCTGGGCCTTCAAACTGAGCTACAACCCCGGCTTTTTTTTTTCTTTAATTTTGAGACAAGTTTTCCATAAATTGCTAAATTGCCAAGGGTGGGCTTGAATTTGCAATCCTCCTCTGTCAGCATCCCAAGAGCCTGGATTCCAGGTGCGCACACCTCCCTGCCCGTCCTGATGGACAGGGGAAGCACTTTAACAAGCATGCTTACCTGGAGTGCGAGTCACTGGGGACCTTCTGCAAGATGAGCTGTCCACTCCTGAATTGACCAGCAGCGTTCGGACACTCAGTTCATCCTCATCCATCGTCTGGCTGAGTGGAGGGCACCACCGTTGTAACACCGGAATGAACGAATGTATACTTAACTTAGCTCCAAAAGTTACATGTTGTTTGTTGATACTAATGTTCAAGTTGTTAAAATATGTTTGTCAACCCATCACTGATCTCAGTTCTCTGTCATCACATGCAGAAACCAGAGAAGCCCGTTAGATCAAATATGGTCTCTGAGGATAAGTAACAACACGTCTGCTTTGCTCTGTTCTCTGAGGCCATTCCTTTGGGACTTCCCTTCCTCCCTAACCCCTTGAGCTCTCTTGCTCAAAGGAGGCAGCTGCCTGCGATACTGCTTGGTTCAACACCTGCTCTCCTCCGGACCTGTCTTCCTGACCCAGATTCCTGCTCTGATTTTGAATCCAGCCCTACTATTCTCAGGATTGTTAACCTTATGTTCCACCAGCTTCTGAGACTTCCCTCACATAGGTCTTTCAACAAGGGTAAATAAATTGAAATCAGATTTTCTAAGTGTGCTGAATGAGCATTACTCAGCCAGCTACACCTCGGTAGTAAGAAAGACCACCCCGGAGACAGCAGCCCACCTTTCCGAAGGTCTCCCGTGGTTTGCGCTGAGCTCTTTGTATGTGTTTGCTCTGGTTCTTCATCTGGACATCCTTTAAAAGTCCCAAATCCTTTACTTATGCAACAAACATCTATCAATTTCTGGTGTGTACTGGGTATACAATTGTGATCTGGGAGACAGAAGTGGAAAAAATTCTTTTCCTCATGGTGTGACGTTGGTGGTAGTAAGGATGGAAATGCAAACTCTATGCAATATGGTTGTAAGTTCTGCAAAGGGAATGAAATGGAAAGACAGAAGCTGCAGCCAAGGTGGGCACTGAATGCTATTTTACGTAGTGTGGGCATTTTATGTAGTGTGTCTTAGTTTTCTTGTCACTGAGACACCAATACCTGACACACCTTTATGAAGGAGAGCTTTAGTTTGGCTCACGTTTATAGTCCATGGTCAGCTGGCTCCTGGGCATAATTGGCAGGACACCTGCTTATGTCATTCTGGCTGGGCAGCAAAGAGAGAAAAGGAGGTTCTGCGCAGGGAGATGTACCCTAAGGCCCTAGCAACTCAACTATTTGTAGCAGACCCTGACTCCTAATAGCGATTTGGCTGTAAGCTCTGGTAATTCACTAACCTTCCAGAAGCCCCACATCTGAGTACGTGGGACTCTCAGGGGCCATCTAACTAAGACCACAGCAGGAGTTCACTGTGTCGGGGACTGGAGGGAGTGAGGGAAGAGCTTAGACATGTGAGTGGGGAAGAGGAGAGTAAAGTGCAAAGGTCCTGGCGTGTGAGTAGGTTTGGGACATTGGTAAGCAACTAAGTGTCTCCTTGGGATGGAGCAGAGTGAGGAAAGGAGAAGGTGATAGAGATGATATCCCAGAGGCAGTGGGTGGTCAGCTCATTTAGTGTTTTGTAGGTCAGAGTGAGGAGTTTGCTTTTAGCTTTTGAAGAATGGGAAGATATGGGAGGATTCCGAGCAAAGGGATGACATAAGCACTCTTAAGTCACTAGGGCAAATGTGTTCGAATAGATGTCCAGGGATTGAGTTAAAAATCCCAGGACTTCTGAAATAGTCCTGGGACAAAAGCATGGTTGCCCAAGCCATGTTTTGGTGGAGTTAACAGAGACAGGGTCAGCTTCTGGGCATACATTTGAAACAGAGTTGACAGAAAGTAATGACATATTTCTGGCTTGAACAATTGGAAAGCTGGACCTGTCACTGCGATGGAGAAGTTTGTGGGGTGATATCTAGACTCTGTCATCAGAAGCCTGGTTTAAGCCTTGCCAAGTTGGAGAGCTCTTTAGACACAGCCAGCGGGGAGATGGTGCATAGACAGCTGGAGTTTTGAGTCTGGATTCAGAGGCAGGGTGTGGTTTGGTAATTTAAACTTGAGCATTTTTCCTGCTTGAATTGACAGCTTCACTTGGAAGTCAGTGCAGCTGGAGGAGAGGAGCCTTTGGTCCTGACGTCACATGAATTCATGCCTATGACAGGAAAGATTCATTGCAGGGAATGCTGTACATATATCAAGAGGGATGATGAGAGATGGAGACTATGAACATATCTCTGCCATGGTGAACAAGACCCTCTGGCCCACTCCCCGCAGAAAACAATGCAAAATGCTGACATAATATTTAAAAACCCTTAAATATTTTCCTTGGGCTGGCAAGAAAGTGAAGAACCATCACTCTGAGATAGGGTGGTGGGAATATGTGGGGTTCATCTGGTAGTATATTTTTTCTCAGCAACACCAGAAGCAATGCTGGTGGCTGAGGGCTGGAGTTTCGAGAAGAAAGGAAGTCTACAGTACTCTCCAGGGATCTTGTAAGGTTGCTTTCCAACCCTAGAGGCCCACTTGAGTTTGGCCATCACAGGTTTCCAAGGAAGTGTGCCAGCGCAGCTGTGTGGCTTTTCCTTCCTGTGTCCCTCTGTGAGGGCACAGAAGTGAAGTTAATTGGACTGTGAAGTCAGTAGGAGCGGGGTTGAATGAGGCATGATCAAAGGGCAAGAGGGAGAGGCCAGGACTCAAAGCTTCTGTGTTTCCACTTTGTCCTTAATTATGATCTGCATATATGGTCATTAATCCTGATTTGTCAACGTCATTGGATTAAGAAACACCTAGAACACTAGTAGAGGATGCTCCTGGGTGTGTCCAGGTGGGTCATGCAGGTGCAGTCTCGGGTACTATACTGTATATGGTCCCTACCCTGTTCCCTCCTGGCCCCCATGATCTAAGCAAATTTGTTCCTCTGTCACCTGCCACCATGACGTTCCTCCCTTTTGGCCATCTGACCATGGACTGACTCTCCTGAACTTATAAGCTTAAAATTGAATTTCTACTCCTTAAATTGTGCAGGAATGGTGTCTCAGCAACTGGAAAGCTCACTAATACAACTTCCTGTATTAATTTGTACTTAATCTCTTCCCCAATTACTTATGGGCCCATGTTTTATTCTTTGATGCTTCTGACACAGTCAAGTAGCACTTTTTCCACAATGTAGGCAAATAGCAACAGTCAATGGAAGTATATTTTCATATTGTTTTGCTAGTCATTCTACATCAGATGCATTATGTAAAATTGTATAGAAAACTCTTTTTTAAAAAGTTTCCATAAATATGTATAAGGAACTACTATACTCTAAAATGCCACTCTTGATTATAGATGTGTCCTTGCAGCGGAAGTAAATTAAATCTTTAGCAGTATGGTCAATCAAACATTTCAATAGTTTTGTCCTCAACTATTTGAAGTAACTTTACACATTTTATTGTAATGACCTAATGCTTGTCAATTTTTCATTTTATTTTGGGGAAAACGTAAAATATAAAAAAAAAGACAACCACTTTTTTTTCCTTTAGGATTTTTTTATAGTGATTATCAATTTGAAATTTTGTTAAAGTTAGTTGTATGGGTGTTGGAAAAAGTTGTTGGAGTCAGAAAGAGATGATGGAATGTTGAAAAAATTAGGTCAGGGATCAGTGATTAGCAAAGGAATTCTAAAGATGTCTTCTCGTAGCATAAACTAACAACTGAAATTAGTGGTAACACATAAACTTAGCCAAATATTAATGCATATTTCTTGTAGCAGGTCCTAAGGTTTCTCTGCTGTGGTAATAAAAAGCAAATGTAAGACTTGGCTTATCATGGAATTCAGAATCCAGTGCGTTGGAACTAGAATCCCTGTTAACGCGGAATGGGCATACTTCATAACTGCTGAAAAGTGAGGAGTTGAGGGCAGAGGGTTGTAGAAGGCTGTACAGAAGATTTAATCCTGCGTGACCAAAAGATGATGCTAATACTGAGTAATCTAGGGAACACAAGAGGACTGTGGAGTATGGGGAGAGGAGAGTCAGGTGTTGAATAATGTGTTGAAGACTTTGTTTGGAAATGACCAGCGGGGATCAGGTGAGATCATGAAGGCATGGAGATCAAGAAACAGGAAAAGAGGGCAGAAAATTTATGTGATAATGCTGAAGTTTTCAGGTGGGAAGGGAGACATGAAGAAGGTTGGTGGGAGAGAGGTTCTGAGCCAGGTTCTCAAGAGAAGAGTGGTGATTTTTGCTTATTTATGAGAGAATCATGTTTCATATTTATGTATGTAGTTGATTCCAATTTTTACTTATGTGATTTTTTTACATGCAGCAGATATGAAATTATGTGAGACACTAGCAGGAAATAGGAGTGTTTTCTAAAGTTGTGCTTTCAACAATAGTACACCCTAGCTTTAAAATATCAGTTAAGTAAAATTTAATTCCAGACACATGAGGAATGGGATATATCTATAAATAGAAGTCAGATTCAGTTTAAGTCCAGTGAAGTTTTAAAGATTCAACTTTTGTGTCTAGCTTATTTATTTTTCCCTCTGATGTCTCTAGACTATAACAGGGCAAGGTCCTCACATTTGGTGTTACCCAAGATAATGCATTTTCAAAATTTAATCATCCTCAGGCTTATGGGAATATATCTGAGCTGCCCACCTCATTCTGCCTGCTTCTTTGTTCCTCGTAGGGTTTTAGTCTCCAGGATAATACTGGTAGGAAGCAAAGAAGGAAATGAAACAAGATGCCGTCACAGGCCTGAGGCTTTGCACCGTCCCCTCTTTCTCCTGACATCTTCCTTCTTCCTCATCTCCCACTCTCCCCGGGCGTCTCAGCTACACTGGAAGCAGTGGGAAATGCCCAAGGTCCAGGTAGAAATTGAGTGGCCTCAGCAGTTCTTCTGTTTGGTTTCCCTTTGTCCCTGGCTTCCCTACCAGGCTGTATTTCTGGCAGTTGAAAGTTCCTAGTGAGAATATAAATAGTCGGGCCAAACTTATGTGCACTGTGAGAAATTCCACTAACCTTTAATTGTGTGCATTCCTTAATCCTAAGGTACATCCATTGCTTTCTGATTCTTTGCATAATTTTAGATTTCTAAGAGATAGTTAGCATCCATTTTCATATGCTGGAATTTTTTTCTCAAGTATATTTTTATAAATGCCCTATTTTAGAAATTACTCCTCTCAAGCATATTCCAGACTGAAGCACACTAATTTTTATGGACTTTTTTTTTTTTGGAGAACAGCTGAATTTGTAAATAACCATATCATTCCATTTGTCATATCCTTAGAGCATCTTGCCGGGCGTTTTTGCTTAGAAAATTCTAACAGCTTAGTACGATTCAACTTTGATTAGCATTAGGCTTTTTACTCATGTAAAAAGAAACTGTTTTGTTACCATCATTCAGAAAGATAGATTCTGTTGGGGAAGGTAAAGGAAGTCTTAGAAATCTTGCTTTCAACATGAAGTAAGAAACAGATTAACATCTAGTATAATCCGTCTGGTGCAGAATTTATTAACACACAAGAGAGAAGCACATCACATTTATTCAGCTTCCATCTCTACTCCTACTTAGAGTACTTTGGAAATGGAGTCACTTAAATTTACGGAAATGATGTTGTTTCCTTAGACAGTGACTTTAAGATACATACAGTTTTTTTTTTAAGCTCTTTTTGTTCTTGGGGACTTTTTTCTGTAGCTTTCACATAGCACATTATATTCTTCATCTAAGAAGCCACTTTAGCAAATGTGCTTCTCACAAGCAGCATGGTATAATTAGGCAATCACCCATGTGTCTGCAGTCCACCAGGGAAATAAGTGACAGAGTCACACAATGAATTCATTATGAAACAGTGCACAGCAAAAACCTGAACTTACAAAATGAGGAAGTGTTGGTAAAAAGCCTACTGTAAAATATTAATACAGGATAATTGAGATTAAAAATCACCTTCAAAAGAATATCTTGATTAGTCAATTGGGATCACTACACACAGGCCTTCAACATTCTATTTAATATTGAAAGTATAAATTCAGCAGTCTTTGGACATCACTCCATGGTGCATTCTTTGATTATGGTTGAACTGATTCGAGTTCCAACAGAAACCACACCCAAGGCCTATGATTTCTAATTTTGGTACCTTTAAATGGAGCAGAACTTAAAGGACACAAGTAAGCTGAGTGTAGAACCTTCTTGATTTTGTGACATTTTTGTCCTGATCTTTTATGGTAGGAAAGCACATATTCAGCACATATATTCAGACAAATATTTCTAGCCTTTTGCCTTTATCAAGTTTGTAGAAATCATTTAATAGAAATAAAAACTTTCCTTTGCAATTATATTTGTCATTTTAAAAGTAATTACATTGCATAATTAAAATCACAGTTGCAACTTATACCCAAGCCTGGGGACCTGTTTGGTAAGAACAGACTCACAGTGCGCAGATGCCTGTGAAGGCATCTCAGTTGTTATGGTCAACTTTCCCTGGGCACTAACTACTACACTGCTGTATAAAGCAGGAGAAGCAAACAAATTTAAAAAATGTTAATTGAATTACTCTTATGCATAGAAATCAGCTAAAGAGAAGGAATGACTTTTATTTTTAGTAAATGTTCTATTTCAGAATGGTTTTGGATTTAGTGGAATACTCCCCTGTGCCCTACATGCAATTCTCCTTGCTTAGTATCTTAACATAAGAATGCTGCATATGTCCCAATTAATGAGCTGATACCAATACATTATTACTAAATAAAGTCTGTATTTTGTTAGTATTCTACTGGGATCCCATATAAGATTACAGCTAGTCTTTTTTACATTTACATGTTATATGCGATTTTGCTTATAAGTCATAATTAGTTGTCTCCCTAGTGCCCTTTAGACTGACAACTTTGCAAACTCTCCTTGTTTTTGATGATGCTGAGTGTTTTGAGGAGCACTGGTCAAGCATTTTGTGGAGACTTCTCTCAATTTTTGTTTTGTATGATGTTTTCCACATTTACATTGTGATTATAGGTTCTTAGAGAGAAAGAGCTCAGATGCCAAAGATGCCTATCAGTGCTATAAATATGACTTTCATTGAGGTTGAACTTGGTCACCTGGTTGCAATTGTAAAGTTGTATTTTTCTACTGTAAAATTACTGTTTGTTGTTTTTGATTAAGTTATTTTAATAGGCATACCATAGATAGAACTTTTACAGTAGTTATGAGATTTTAATAGTAGGATGGTTTATGATACTGAAATGGGAGCATGTAAATTCTTTCAATCACACTTTCCTCATGGTAGAATTTGACAGTTCAATCTTGTTAGGAGGATTTTGCGAACAGATGAAAAAACGCACTTCCTGGCATCTTCATGCTTCTACTGAATTTTGTTTTTTCCTGCTTTGTTTTGGTTTCTTGAGCTTAGTGTGCAGCTGAAGGAAAGCTAGGCTTCAAAGCTGTTTTTGGGCAGTGGTATGGAATAAAAACAGAACACTATGACTGCACAGTTGTGCTTCTGCCATTGTGTGTGTTGGGATTTTAAGTCCAAGATGAAGTACACCAAACCTGGATTGAGTTTTCTTTGTATCAATAGTTACCATTTTGATGGCAATTTAATTTTTTTTCTACTCCTCTTGAGAACAGTGAGCAAACTCACTTGACAACTGGCTTGCAGCATGTTAGCTAATGATTAAGGCCAGTCAGCTGCCCATGCACCCACTGCCCCATTCTGCAGACCACTCCTAAGGGGGAAGGTAATCCCAGTAGGATGCAAACAGGGCTTTTGTGCACCAAACTGCAAACCGTAACAGCTCCCAATCTTATACTTTTACAGAAGAATTTGCACAGAACCTGAGAAACAATCTTTTAATGAAGAGCCAGACTCCTACACAATGTCAATCTATTGGAAAACATTTTAATATAGAACACAAAGAGATCTCTAAAACTCAGAGACCATCTGTTGCCTTTGTGGGCCTCGGAGACAAGATGAGAATGTTACACAAACTTCATTTTACCTAAATTTCTGTAAAGAGGATACGAAAACTTTCTGTTTTAGAGTTGAAAATCATTTACCATACTTAAATAATAGCAATTTTCTGATCCTTACAAAGGAACAGGAGGAGAGTCCTGAGGGTTTAAACATAGTCCTTTGTTATCTAAGTAAAAAGAAAGCAAGTGAGGTCAATTCTTTGGGTTTCTCCTCTGTGGTCCAAAAAGCATTTATTTTTCAGTTTCACCTTGGATGGATATGGAACTCCTCTCTTTCCTATGTGAACTAGGTAGACAGCCACTGCGTGAACTTAACACAGAGTTGTGGAACATGCAAACATCCATTCAGACATTATTTTGTTGTTTCTGTGATGTTGGTTTGGTTCTCTGTTGCTGAGTCATTTGCTTCCACTGATACACTTGGATGAAGCAACATGGGGGGAAGTCGAGTGCTCTGATAGCCTAAGACGTGGGCTTCATCTATCTCCGGCACTTCTAGTTCTGTGAACCAGCAGTACAGGATAGGCTGGAGGTCAAGCTGTTCAAAAAAGTGGATAAAATGGACAGAAAATGAATTAACCAAAGCTCAAAGCTTCGATCCATCATGCACTGCAGTACCTTTGGGGTTCACAAGAAGTACAGATGACTGTTAAATAGCCAATGATGATAATTATGATGCTTGGTAAATGGGACGCAGTAGACCATGGGGGAGGGGAGAGAGAGAGGGAAAGAGGATGTGAGCAAATTAAAGATGTGTCATGTACAGGTACCCAATTCCCACAGTGAATGTGAACATTATATACCATAAGCATAAGGTAATAATAATAATAAGGATGAAAATGAGGCAAGGGGATTTAGAGATGAAGAGTGGGAGATGGTAGGAGGGGGATTAGAAAAGAAATAAGCTGTACTGTGTATGTGCATCTACTCCCCCAAATGAATATAAACTTCATGTCCCACAAAAGTGTACTAAAAAAGGAACCTAACATAGAGATGTGGAAGTTACATAATAATGGTGTTTAGGGTACTTTCTGCCTTATACATGACCAACTTAAAACAATTAAGCCAGTGACTTATCCTAAGGCAATTCATAGGCTAATGAGGAAAAATGAGAAGTAAAACCAGGTATTTTGTTTTGAATAATGATGTGTTCATGTTTAAATCACTTTGTGTTTCCAGACGACAACATTAGCACAGAGCTTATTTTGTACTAGTTGTTGTCCCTGACAGGAATGGGCGGCGACAGAGAAGGAAACTGAGGCACAGAAAGAAGACAGAGGGTACACAGTTGGTTTTGAGGCAGTCAGAATGTGGGTAAAGGCAGCCTGATGTAAATGATGAAAAAAATTAAATTAGAAAGATGTCACTAAAAAATTGTGGGAAAAAAAGCTATTTTTGTTAATTGGAAAAATAGTGGTGATGAGTAGATAAGAAATGAAGGCCAAGGAACGCTGCTGGATTTAGGACTTGTCCTTGGAATTAAATTCATAATAAATTGATTTTTAAGGCAAGATGAGATAACTTATTGTTAACACTGAGGTTTTTTATTTTTAAATAAAGCAGTTCTAACACTTACTATCATACAGGCTATGGTTTTTCCTAATAGTCTAGCAAAGAACTAGTGAAAGTAGAAAGGGCCTTGTATGTTAAGAAAATTAATTGTTGAAAATTAATAGGAAAGGCAGTTGATGGTATCTGAGTGAATATTTTCTCATTGGCCTTAGTACTTTAGCTATACCAGATAATTCACAGATTTATGCTGTAAGATTTTGACTCATGAAGCCACTTGTGCTACAATTACATAAAAATTGCTGTGTTCCATTTGTTAATTTTTTGCCAGGTATTTGTGGATGTTATGCATGTTTTTATATGTCAGATTTGAATGGCTATATTTGCACCCCTGAACATGCATGGCAGATTACCATACCTGTGACAGGTTGCATGAGCTTCCCCACTCCGTGCGTGCATTTTGTGTATTGCTGTATCCGATGACTTTCTGAGTCAAGTGCTGCTAGTGCCGGGCTGCTCTCAGCAGTGGATACCAGAAATACTCATTGTAACACTCCCCAGATGCAGGCGAGAGCTCTCACACCACAGAGGCAGAATTTACAGTCTTGTTCTTTTCTCTTTTGCATATTAGACAGCCAGGAGAATGCACAGCAAAAGAGGATTTATTGGAAAATAATGCCATGGTAAAATGTGGCAAAACATGAGACGATGAAAGTCGCGTGAAATTCAGTACTGCATTACAGGTACCTTCTCAGAGGCCTTTTTTCTTCTCAAAGAGTTTTTGAGCAGCGTTTCTTTCCAGTCTGTGAATACATCAAGGTGCAAGCTTCTCACACGTCTGTAAATAACCAGCGTCTTCAGCAGACACCTGGGAAGGGGAAGACGCAGACCACGTGAGCCCACTGCATAGCCCCTCTGTGCTAATCACTGGTCAGGGCAAATGCAGCGCTTGAGGAGGTGAGGAGAACAACAGAAGCTTGTTCTCTAAGGCAATTAACAGCCAAGTAATAAGTGAGTAATATCGTCTTTTCATATTGAGGATGCTGAGGCTGCATGATGACGTACGGTGTCATACACATGAATTCAATTTACAAAGTGAAGGCTGAGACTCGGAAGCCAGCCTGCAAGATGCCAGCCAACGTCATGGCACAGAAGAGAGGGCTTGCGCTGGCAATTCAGACAGCCTGCCCTCTCCCTGCCTCCATCTTTTATGGGAAAAGAATCATAGAGCCTTTTGGTTGGGGAGTGTGGGAGCAGTGTAGACATCAGAGAGGGATTAGAGGGTATCATGGGGGAGGACTGCAATTTGCCAATTATTTTTCTATTGCCTGAAAACCTGGTGTGCATGTGTGTCGGGGGACCATTAATGAAGTTTTCCTTAGTCACTGCTCCTGGAGAGACCATGCAAGAAGTTAGAGTTGGGCCAAGGTACTTTTCATATCATCTTAGGGAATCCCAGTCAGATTCTCTTACAGCTATGTATCTTCCCAAAAGAGTTAAAGGAATAACATGACTGTGATCCATGTGTGCCCATGTTTATAGCAGCACAATTTAAAATAGCTAAATCTTGGAAGGAGCCTATACATCCATCGACAGATGAGTGGCTCCGGAGAATGTGGTATTTATACACAATAGAGTAGGACTTTGCTATAAAGAAGGATAAACTGGAGCCATCTGTAGGAAAGTGGATGTATCTCTTGACCATAATGTTAAATGAGATAGACACACAGAGATAACAGGCAACAGGGAGAGAGTCTTTTGCAAAGGTGAGATGAAGGGGGACAGAAAAAGAATTAGGGTGTGTTATGTGCATGTACCAACTGGCCACAAAGACTGTAATCCTCTGCAGCACACGGGCTAATTAAAAAGCTGAGGTTCCAGAGCGAAGGTCTGTGAACTCAGTGGAACTGACAGCACCCAGTGTCATAGGAGCCACTGAGGAAGAGGTAGGAAGAGGCCGGTTGGGTCCTAAGTGATGCCCAGCTGCTGGCCCTTATTGCCACACTCCCAGTCTTCACCTTTCTCTGCCTGTTTACCTTGGGGATTGCTCCACAGTTGTTCAAAAGCGTCTACCTAGTGACATTTCTCTTCCGCTGAGTCCAGAGCCCATGACTGGGGGTGAAGGTGTTTCCTTGGGTTTCTGTAAGATACTTTGCCAATGCTGATGTGGTGGTGACAAAGTCTTACCAGAAGCACAAAGGGAAAGCTAAGAAGCTGGGTAAATGGTGCACAGCTGTAACCCCAGCATTCTGGGAGGCTGAAGCAGGAAGATTGCCAAGTTTGAGCCCGGCTTGAGCAACTTAGCAATTTAGCCAGGCTTCGTCTCAAAATGAAAATACAGAAAAGGCTGAGAATGCAGCTCAGTGCCAAGGTTCAATCCTCAGCACCCCCAGAAAAAGAATGGGGGACACTAAGACCTTACATTGATGAAGCATCTGAAGCTGCCGTAAGCCCAGAAGAAGCTGATGGGAGTGCTTGTCGTTATGAAGTCTATTCATCCAGTCTTCTGCTTGGAAACTGTTTAAGATACTGATCTCACATTTTCCTATTACATTTGGAATTCTGGAGGATAATATACTTGAAGATTTGCCCTTAAGAAAGATAATTCATGAAAACCTCCTGCTTTGAAAATACTTTGAGATTCCTATATTTATTTTGTTCTTGAGTGTTAAGTCAGGAAATAGTTGGCAGGTAAAATGTGATTTCTTCTAAGCCTGGCAGTTTTTGTCGATGCACTGGAATTCATAGAAAGGCAGCCCTCTCATTAACAGCCACAGCAAAGCCCCACAAGCCCAAGGCTGTCTCTCCTAGCTATCTCTTTTCACAGATTTCTCAGGAAATTTATGGGTAAGAGATGACCAAAGAAAGGAGAGGCTAGATTCCCGTGGACCATGGGTCCCCGCAAATCAGAAGGACAGAGAGCACTGGCTCTGGTCAGCTGGTCATTCTGCAGTGGCCGGGACTGGACAGGGGGAGTCCAGGTCGCCGACCAGGCTGCTGGCACAAAGATAACTGCGGAGTCAGCATTAGTCTGCTGACTCACGCAGTGACATCGAAATGCTGCTTCAAAGTGCTTCCAAGTTTTGCACATAGAGCTGCCTAACTGAGCATCATGTGGGCAGGCAGCAAGGCTCAGCCTGGGCTTCCAGAATCCCATTACAGGAGATTGGAAAGGAGCATCACCCTCTGGGGAGCCGTAGTATCTTTTTAAGGTGCATAGCAGCTGCTGGCGTCTGAGCTCTATGTGTTCCGTTATCCTTATTCTTAGGATCCTATTTAATTCAGTTTAAATCTTTGCAGTCTTCGCTATGTGGCCTCCTTACAGCTTGATTATTGTGTAGGGTGGCTCAGCTGGCTGACTGGGGATTTTCTCATCCCCAAAACTTTTAATTTATCAACCCATTGATTTTAATGGATGCTTATGTGTTTATGTATTTACTTCGGTAAATGAGAAGAATGCATACGCCACACAGAGAAGAAGCATGTTCCGCTGGACTTCTCATATCACCGCTTTGCACACCACTACACCTTCTCTCCCAAACCTTTGGATCATGCTAGCTAGTTTTGCTCACTGCATTCCACTGAGAATGCATTCAGTTGCCTTTCTCTGAATTAAGCCCTATAGTTAAAACGCACAGGGTGATATTTGTTAAGACATCTTCCAAAGTGTGTGTGCATTATTTACTATGTAAATAATGGTCTGCCAAGGCATATAGACAATGTATAAGATTATTTTGAGCTAGTTGGTAGTTAAATAATTTCAGCAGCTTATAGCTGAGATGTCAGAAGAGTCTATATCCATCATGCTTTTATAGCAAATAATGCTTTCAGAAGCATACACAAGAAAACATGCAGCTTACTACTTACAAAATGCCATCACTCAATTTTAAAGCTTTCTTGGTTTTGATTTCTTGTGTGAAAATGTTCTAAACTAAAAAGAGAATAGCATTGTTTTTTGAAGTGGTATTGGTTATATAACGTACATTTGATGTCGGCAACATTGTGTGTTCTTCTAAAGGACACTTATAAGCTGATGGTTTTACACAGGGCCATGATGCCGATCTCACCAGGAGAAGGTTATTCTCTGCTGTGAAACAGGATGCGATTTTGAAAGCACGGTAATGTGGCCAGGACTGGTGACAACAAAGCCGGGTGAAAATGGCTAGGTGATTGAAAGGAAAGATGGAGGATGGACAAGGCAATAAATCTTCTCCGGCAAGGGTGACAGTGGCCTTGGCCCCAGCTCGGGGTTGGAACCTGTTACTCACTTCAGACCTCAGTTGAAGTCTTGCAGATGTGGAGGTACACAAGGCTACATGGAAGCCAACACTACAAGTTAATGGGAAATTGGAAATTGGCACTAGACAGAAGAAAAGAGCCAAAGTGAGGGGTACTGCTCAGGCTTGGTGGCTGCTGGCTTTTGCATCCCGAGGCTGTGCTGGGCAGGGAGAAATGATACAATTTTATTAAAGTGCCATGTGGCTTATTACCTTTTGTCTTCATTTGCTGATGCTGCTATAAAATGCCATTAACTAGTAATTTATAAACAACAGAAATTTATTTCTCACAGTTCTGGAGGGTACGAAGGCCAAGGTCAAGGTACCCACAGGTTGTCTGGAAAGACCCTCTTTGGCACTCACAGATGGTGACTTCTTGCTAATTGTCATTGGAATAAGAGGTCAGCTAGCACTCTGAGGTCTCGTTTATAGGAGACTTATCCTGTTTATGAGGTTTCATCACAGCCTAATGGTCTTGTCTCTTGATACATCTCCTTGGGGATTAGGATTTCAATTTATAACCTTAGGGGAGAGGTGAAAGCATTGCATTCATTACATCATTAGATCTATTTAACAAAGCTTTCCTTTGATAACTAAGTCAATTTTTCAATATCCTGAATTTAATAGGAATAACTTACTCCTTTAAAGACTGAAACATTTGGCCTGTACTAGGGTCTTAGAGAAAGAGAATGAAGTACCAACACATTAATGTATACACAAATAAGCTAAATACGTATTAAGAGAAACATAAATAGTTTGCAGTGATTCACTAGCAAATATGTATTAAATGTTGCATTGGTCAGTTTTCCTATTGCTGCAACCAAGGACTTGGTACCCACAACTGAGAAGAAGGTTTGATTTGGCTCATGGTTTCAGAGGATTCACTCAGTCTGTGATTGGCTGAATCAAGGCTGGAGCGTCATGGTGGAAGGACATGGTAGAGTAAAGCTGCTCGCACTGTGGTAACAGGAAGCAGAACAGGGGGACAGCATCGGAGAGGAATGGGTCAGGGGTCAGATATAGAAACAGAACCCATTCCTCCATGACGCAGCAAACACCCCGGAAGTGTATTTTACCCTTGCTCTGGTTGGCTCTGGAGCCAATCAAATTGATAGTTAAGATTAAAAGCCACAGGTGCCTACAGCATGCAGAGCACTATGTCAGGTCAGAGCCTGTGCTGGCAAAGGAAAGATGACACAATCCATTCACATGCGTCTTAACAGAGGAGTTAATGCAGCGCTTAGCAAACTGCACCTTCTTTGGACAGCTCACAAGTCAGAACTAAACTAATCGAGAGAAGACTAGTATTGGCGATGCATGCACAGTGGTGGACTTAATTTAGATGTACAGACAGACGTAAAATCTTATCAGCACACAGTGGTGCCACTTTAAAAACATATTTCATACTCCAGTGCCAATGTGGATATTTCCATCCGAGAGCTATTGAGCCACAAAAGCTAAAATATTTAATATCATCCCTTCTGCCAAAAGTTTGTTGTGGATTTTCTAAAGCCACTAAAGGGTAGATCGCCACCATTAAAATCACACCTATGTTAAAGCTGGCCAAGAGTGATGTACACAGAGATGAATGCAAAGACAAACAGACCAACAGTGACATTAAACCTTATCACTTCCGCTGGGGTCACAAAAGACTGTCAGAGAGTGGCGATCAATTTCTAGGTAGTCATATAATTTTGGTAATACCAAATATAGGGGACTTTCTGACTGAATCTCGACTGCTCTTTTGTTGAAGGCTTTGTAAGGCAAAGGGGCACGAAAAGAGTTCAATAAGATCAGATAATGTCCAAGCTGTCATTGGTTAACCTTGGCAATTTCATGTACTGCTAATGAAAACCAAGCCAAGTCAAAACAAATTAAATAAAATCAAAACCCAGAAATTTTCTGAATATAAAGAAAAATGTCAATGGATGAAATTACTTTGCTATTTTTAAAATATAAAAAACCTCACTTGTACAAATATATAAAATTATTAAAATATGTTTTACTTCACAAATAAGCCAAAAATAGTATATTCTTGTATTAGAGGAAACTTTTAGAAATGTGTTACAATAATAATTTTCTTCTGAGTGATTCAAAGTACTTGTTTTAATTCACTGAATATTTTATGGAATAGTAAAAAATGTAAATATCTTACTCTGGATCCAAGACAAACACAAAGCTGAACCTTTGAACCAGTTTGCCTGTTAAGTACTGAGAATAGCCGGATATGTGAAAGTAAAACCAGACACTTAATGGTAAACACAGTCACTTTGCTGGCCTTTCCAGACTGAAGTTGAGAGAAATAAAAAATTTAGATAAAAATCATTATTTCAGAGTGCTATTATTATAAAACAAACTGTCAGGGTAGTGAAGAGGAGCCTTTGAAATTTAGACTCAGATGGATTCAACTTCAAAGACTATTTTATCTTCTGATGCAAACTTTTTAAAATCATCCGCCCTCTGTTTATGTGGGTAGCCTCAAAAGATTTTCACTGATCAAACAATAAGAGAGTGTTTACCACGTGTTAGGCCATGTGTCTGGTGCTTGTGATGACAAGGTAATAAAGGGAGGTTTCTGTCATGCCCAGGTATTGGGAAGGCAAAGGCAAAGTACTGCATTCCAATGGCCAAAGAATTTCTCCCAAAGCAAAGTCTTTGGAATGGAATAAAGGATTTAGGAGGGAAGTAAGCAGAATGGTATTTTATCCATAATAACAATAAAACTCGACTCTAGTTAAAAAAAGTTCCACCCTGATATATTTCCATTATATCTTCTAGGGTCATTTATATTATGGCTTCATTTCACTGAATGCCTATTTTTTAAACAATGTGTACAAAACATATTTTTTATTATATCCCCAATAATGTCAATGTCTTTCTTCTGTGAAGTGATTTCATATCTGAAATCTAGTCATCAGTGTTATTTGATTTCATGCTTTCAGTGTAACACGAGACAAAGTGCATACAAAAGTGTGTTTACAAGAAGGTGAAAGCAAAGCCAAAATATATTTAAGAGAGAGACTGTAGGCTTTAGTTTTCCTGTGATCTATCATTCCTGAAACTCAAATTTCATGACTCCTATAAACAGTATGTCCAAGACAGACTGGATTGACCAGGACTGAGAGGCATCTTTAGCACCATTGAGGGAAGGAAGAATGCATTTACTTCCTTTAGAAACAAACCCCAAGCATTAGGTCCATAATGTGGTTTGTTAAAAATCTATACAAAGTGCCTTAGATACATAGTAGTATTATTTATTTTAAACCAGCAGTATCTGACCTTTTTGGGACCAAGGACCAATTTCATGGGTTTTCCATGGACTGGGGTGAGGGAGCCGGTTTCAGGATGATACAAGTGCATTGCATTCGTTATTCACTTTATTTCTATTATTATTATATTGTAATATATATGAAAGTGTGAACTGACCCTAATGCAGAACTGGAGGGAGACTTGAGCTTCTTTTCTTGCAATGAGAGGGTCTCATCTGCGGCAAGGGGAGACAGTGACACCTCTTGCCCAGTCTACTATGTGGTCTCATTTTGATTGTGGTCATTGCAGTAAAACCCAGCTTTACAATGATAGGATGTTGGAAATAGAATCATGTTTTCTAATACTTCTGTGGTAACCTCAGAATACTCCACCTTATTTTAATCCACAATTTATGAGATTTAAAGTTTTCTTAAACATACTTTTAAGGCTGCCATCATTTGCAATCCCGAGAAGTTGATCCACTTCTAGCACAGACGAAGCAGACTCACCTGGCTTATTCACAAGTGAGTTGCAGATCTGTGCCTTACCAGTTAGGAGGCCTCCTGTGGTGGGAAGCAATGCTCGAGTTCTTTTGATAGCTGAGATAGAAAGCCTGGGCTCGATGTCTTTCAAATTCTCTGCTAATGCTTAAAGCCTGTCAACAATCTTAATGTTCCCTCACTACCCCCATAATTCCAGTTTGACTTTGAATGCACGTGCTTCATCTGCTGATATGAACAGCATCGTTCTTCTGTGAAGTGACACAATGAGATTGAGTTTGTTGAGCAGGTCGAATGTGTCACAGGTGTAAGCAGGTTTTGTACTCCATGCTGAAATGTGCTGTTAGTGATGACTGTTTTCCTAAAAGAAATCTCTGGACAAGCTCTCATAACTTAAAAGCTCTGGCCAGGTATCTAAGTTTAGAAAGCCATCTCATGTCTGAGAATAAGAGAAGACGTGTGTTTTGCATCGTTCTCCTCACAGAGCTGCGCAAACTGATGTGAGTTAAAGTCATGTAACTGAATGTGGTGATAATTTTAATCACTCCCTGCAGAATGATGGTGAGTTCAGGGGACATTTTTCAGCTTACCAGCACTTTTCTATGCATGACACAGTGCATAAACTCATGTTCAGAAGCAACCTCTCCGACCCAAAAGCAAAGCCGGAAAAATGTACAGTCATGGCAGTTGCGTTGTCTATGCTTATACAGACACAAAATGACCAGTTTAGTTTTCCTGCTTTGTAGGCATTCAAAGACTTGAATAGTGTTGCACCTGTGATGTTGGTTGGCAATCAAAGTACACGTAACGTGTTCTCTGCAGTCCTCTTAAATCTCACACAAAAGTAAGCATCATTGCCCCTTGTCAACATTGGTAGATTGTCGACCTGGATTACATACAGTGGAGACTCATTTTCCTCTTTTAAAGTTGTGCTGTAACATCTGGTAAGTTGTGAATTGATCTAGTTATGGTGGAAGTCAAAAGAGAAACATGCGGCACCTGCTGAATTGCAGGTCACCAAAATGTTGCAACAAGCGTCCTTATCAGCAGACTGGATCAACTCTTCATTAATGTTAAAGGACTTTTTAGCTTTAGCAATGTGTTAACCACTAAGAATGATAGCACCTTTGATGAAGTGATGGTCTTCAATAATTTTTCCTGTTCTTTTTGTTTACATTTTTTTCTTTTGTAAAACTCCCAAAGATTATCTTTGAATTCAGATTGACTGGTGTTCTTGTGGTGAAGCATTGTCGAAGTTTTCATGGTTTCATTGGAGAGCTGATCACCACATCCTACATAAAGCAGGCTTAGGGAATGGGAATCATATGTTGTACTGAACATTTAATATAAGTAGGGCTCTTGATATTTTCTCTTAAATGTATTTTGTTGACAGTCTTAGAGGCTTCTGCTGTCTCATCATTGGCTCTCTCCTCACTTTCAAAGAAGCTCTCTAGTGACATTTGGTTTTCACTCATTTTGGCTAGAGTCCACTTGTGAGATTACCAAAACTGTGACTGAGTCAAGTGTGCAGTATGGGAAAGAGTTGTTGACAGAGTGGTAAATAAAATATGGATGGGACATGAATATGCTGAAGTAAGTGTCAGATTCTGACTTAAAGCCTACCCACAGAGGCAGCTATACAATTGAAGTACACCAACTCATGTGCCACTAGAAAGCCCACCACCAGGTGCATCTTAATTGTCACTTGCCTCACACTGATAGTGTTTTGAAATGAATGTGTAGGCAATTGAATTATTAATGTGTCTGTGCAGTCAAAACTCTCTGTTATGTTAATCTGCAGCCAGTCCCAATGCTAGCATCATTGCCTCAGCTCCATCTCAGATCATTAGGCATTAGATTTTCATATGACATGTACAACCTAGATCTCTTGCATGCAGAGTTCACAGTAGGGTTCTTGATTCTATGAGAACTTGGTGCTGCTGCTGATATGACAGGAAGTGGAGCTGAGGCAGTGATGTGAGTGATGGGGAGTGGCTTTAAATACAGATGCAGTTTTAGCCATTACTCATCTCCTGCTTTGTAGCCCCATCTCTAACAGGCCATGGATGGGTACTAGTCTGTGGTACACAAGTTGTGGACCTCTTCTTTAAATAACAGTACTAGCTTATGCTCTCAATCTGTAGTTTTAATTATCGAACCCACCAATAAGTAATTAATAAACATTTATCATACACTGTTTTGTACTGTGAGCAAAGATTTGATAGGAAAACTAGTATTATGTATAAGCTATGGCACTCCTTGAATTCATTTAAAAATATCCACTAGGTGCTTCATATAAGTAAAGTACCATGATGTGCACAATGAATGACAGAGGGAAATAGTGTTACATGGTTGATGGCTTCAGAGAACACACAGGTAAGATATTCATGCTAGGATTATTTCATCATTAAGTGGAAAGGAAGATTTTGTGGAAAATGTAGATATTAACCAGGTATTACATGATGAGAAAGCTTTAGGTAACAGGGGTCTCTTTCAAGTGAGAGCAAGTGGAAAGGCATGGGGAGGATTCAGGAAGAAGAGAGGCTGTTAAGAGGAAGTGCTCATTGTGAGTCTAAGAGAGAAGATGTGGACTCACAGGTTATACTTCAACCAAGGTATAGTTTACTAATGATTTGCTTAATTAGAAGTTTGTCAAATTTACAAGCTCTTAGGTTCTGCCTTATTTATCCAGTCACATTCGATCATCCCTTTAGCTAACAGATTTTATTGAAGATGTACTTCCCAAGACACCTTTAGTAAGTCAATGATTATTATCAGTGAGTTGAGATTTGGAGCATTGCTGGGTGTTCTAGCTGGGTGTCATTGCTGGGTGTTTCTTGGGCTTTGAAATGATACCAAAGGTATCAGTTTATGCCAGAAAACTGCTTTTTCTTTGGAAAGGAAAATGCTCATGTTTACTACAATGTTTCCTGAAGCTTCAGAGTCAGTACTGTACCTGCAGTCCCTATCCTTCCCTAATGTTATTTATCATTCAAACAGAAATTGTTAACTACCTCTTTTTTCAGGTGAAAGTAAATGCCAGCAGTTACTGATTACCTTTTGCATGGAGACAGTGTATGGATTATTATATTCAAATCCTGCAACACTACTGCAGTGTGCATAAGCCATTTGTTTTAGCAGAGGAAATGGAAAGTGAGATGTGGAATTTGAGACTGGGAAACACTGACTACTCAGCCCAAGATTACACAGCCAGTGAGCGGCAGATCTGAATTTCATGATTACAGAATGAAATAGATCATTCCGTGTTGTTTAATGCCTCCATTTTGAAGACATAAATTGGAGAAAAGTAATTTTGATTTTATTTTTCAATATACAGTTGTTCAATTGCTGAATTTGGAAGAATAGTTTAATGTAAGGTTTTGTAAGTATATTTTAAAGATACTTTAATAAAGTAGTTTTTCTAAGAATGGTTGGAATCTACACTAAATCTGAAAGCCATGGGATATAGAGTTTGTGGTAAAGCAATATTTTTCACTGTCAAGTTTTTCATCTATTTTTTTTTGTACTGGGAATCAAACTCAGGACCTTGTGCCAGGCAGGCACTTGTGCCACTGAGCTGTATCCCCAGCCCTGCAGCTGTTTAGTAAAGCTGGTGAAATACTTCCTTCTACTTCTCCTAATAAGCTTCATTCATGATCTTATTTGCATTCACCAGGTGTTTAGGCTAATATGTCCCCAAATAGGTTTTATAGCCAAGAGGCCAAAGACAATTCATTATTTTACATTCTCTCTTCTCTTCTTTTTTAGGATTAAAGGGTTTAGCTAAACACACGGCCATATCCCTAAGGACTCTCTTTCCCAATGTCCCTTGTAGCTAGTTGTCATGTAATTGGCCCCAGTTGAAGAAATCTATGTGATAATAATGTGAACAATTTACAATAAACTTGCCTGAAATAGAAGGTGCAGTGTGCCCTCCTTTCCTCATTTCCATTAAGTGAAACATGTGTACAATGTCAGCAGCTAGTGGATTCATCTTAAGATGGAATGAAAATTACCTGTGGATGACACTGGTGACAAGGCATAAGGAGTCTGCTCCTGCCTGAAGCCACCTGCCTACCTCAGACAGCTTGTGCTGCTCAGAAAAACCCAGCTACATCTACCTTGTTGGGCCCATTACCACTTCTTTAATGCAGGTGGTAGAAATAGTCTAGTCTTTTACAAATTTAAAAAAGACCCTGCAAATTGAAAAAAAGAGATCTGAGTAGTCACTAGCAGATTGGGGAAAGCAGCAATCCCTAGCCAGCAGGCTTCAGAATAATTATAACCAATACAGGAAGTGCCGGGGACCCCACTACCCCCTTGTCTGGAAGAAACCAGGAACATGACAAGAGGAAGAAACAAAAGGCACTCTCTGGCCTTCAACTCAAGCAGTACTGGTCCAGGAGAGGTAAACATAGGAGACATTAGGAGTCGCACACCTGTAGTTTCCGAAGCAACAGCATCTGATATAAAGAAACAGCTTTGTGAAACTATAAAAGAACTTAAAACAAATACTAATATGAGTAAAGGAAGATAAAACAAAAGTAATAAAAGAAATGCTAAACACTCTCAAGAAGATACAGATCTAAGAATAGAAGAGCATAGAAAAAGGAGGGAAACTATTGATGAAGAATATAAAAAAAATTAGAATACATGAAACAGATTCAAAGAGATTACCAGGATATCAAAAACTCCATCGAAAGCTGGCAAAACTGCTTAAAAAAACTAAAGTTTTATAGACTATCAAACCTTGAAGACAGATGTGCAACTTGCGATCATGAAAGGAAAGATCTCTCAAAAATAACAAGGAATCAGGAAGTAACAATGCAAAGGGTAGAAGATGACAAGAGGATCTATAACTTAAGAATAAAAAATGTGAGTGAAGAAGCAGGGGTAAACACAAACAAAATACAAAGGCTATTTACAGAAATAATTAAAACTTCCCAAGCATAGGAAAAGTAAATGATATCCAGATATATGAAGCATACAGAACTCCAGCCAGCTATAACCAAAATAGATCCACACCCAGACATATAATAATTGAGATCCCAGAAATTCAACACAAGAACAGAATATTAAAAGATGTCAGAGAAAAGAAACAGATCACCTATAAAGGAAAACCCATCAGAAGCATGACAGACAAACCATCAAATCAAGAATAGCTTGGAGTGAAGTATTCCAAGCCCTGAAAGAAAGTAACCTCCAATGCAGATTGATGTACCCTGAAAAACTATCTCTCAAAATTAATGGAGAAACAAGCTGCTTCCATGACAAAGAGGAACTGGGAAGTTCATTACCACCAATCCAACCCTACAAAAATTACTGAAGGACATTCTAGAGAGAGAGAAAAAAGACCATGGTTTCAGGAACAGCAGCAGAGGGGGCTCACTGGATGGGGTAGTGGAATGAAGGGGAAAAAGTAGACAACTAATGGCAGAAAAAAAGCATGGCAGAGATGAGGCAGAGAAGGTTGGCCATAATCACTAATATAGATGGCCTCGATACACTAATAAAAAGAAACACAGGCAGAGTGGATCAGGAGATAGGGTCCATCAAGATGCTCTATATAAGAAATATAATTAACCTGAAAGAGGGTTTATAGACTGAAAGTCAAAGGTGAGAAAATAATGCTCTATGTGACAGGGAACCAGAAAAAAGTGGAGTTAGCTCGCCCATCAGCTGCAGATTGGTTGGAAAGACATAAAAATTTTATGCAATGGAGAACTACTCAGCTATAAGGAAGGAAAACCTTGAGGCTCTTGTAGGTAAATGGATACAATGTGAGATCATGCTCAGGGGTAAAAGGGTTCAGAACCACTTAGGTAAATAGCAGGTTGCCTCCCTAATCTAAAAACTTATGGAGTTAGTGGGATACAAAATGTGCAATGCATCCTGTGAAAGTGAAAGGAGAGGAACTGTCTAAAAAGGGAAGGCAGTGGACATTGTTAATCTCGTATCATGATTTGAAACCCATATTGTTTTCATTGCTCTGTTTAGTTTGGTTATATTCTGTTCCAGTTTGTCTACTTGTATTAGATTTGATGGCACGGACAGCTATTCCAAAGATAGCAGGATACCATTTTTTATTTTCTATTAACTAAATTTGAAGCCCTGTATTGCTTTTACTGTCTTGTTTTGACTGATTTTATTCGAATCTGTTTTGTTTGATAGTGTCAAGTTTGAGGGTATAAGCAACTCCATTAGGTTCGCTAGAGGAATAGATTTAATATCAAATAACTTACTGAGTAGGCTTACGATGGCTGTCTGTGATGGAAGAATGCAAGATGGCTATTTGTACACTGGAGAGCCAATGACTGGAGCTCACTGTGGAGTTGAGTGTGAGTCCGTATTGGAAAGTAGAAGGGTGTGAGGACTCTGCACTGGAAGCCTTGGGAAACTGGAGACCTCCAAAGAACTGTGCTCCATTGGTCTGATAAAAGGTTTGTTAATCCTTTGAAATTGACCAGCACAATACGTGATCACTCTAGTGCTCACCCTAGATCAGGCTTCCCATTCCCACTAAGCTCTGGATCTCATTGGGATCTCAGCTTTCTGGGTTACTCTGATGTCTCTGAGCCTGTAGACTCCAAAATGAGATGAAGAGCACCTGCAGTCCCGACACTGGTGTGCACGACGCTTTTACTGGACATTCTACAGTGATCCAGGCAGCTTCCCCGGCAGAACCACACACTGCAGCAGTCAGGGTCCTGACTTCCCCCAGCTGAGTGTTTCTACTTGTCTCCTTGCCTGTAGGTGGAGGTGCTGTGGCACTGGCCCTGCTGCCCCTCACTCCCACCCTGACTGCCCCTCAGCACTCTCTGCATAACGCGCAGGGCACTCAGGTGATCTCTGGGCTTCACAGCTTTCT
This sequence comes from Dolichotis patagonum, assembly GCA_004027295.1. NCBI lineage: Eukaryota > Metazoa > Chordata > Mammalia > Rodentia > Caviidae > Dolichotis > Dolichotis patagonum. The sequence goes on along the minus strand of PVJX010000241.1, from coordinate 170,795 downwards.
CACACAATGCCTGAAGCCACACTCCCCTCCTAAACAGAGTCCATCCAGGTATTTTCCTAAACAAAGAGTCTCTTCCTTGGGGAGCTCTGGTACCAGCTGTTAAAATGACATTTTTCTATAACTTGCTATGTAATTTTTCGAAGATAAATATGTTATTTATTCTTCAGTGACTGACATGTCTGGATAATGCTGAAATAATTTCCTACTTTTCCTGCTGCATGTGGTCTAAGTAGGGGCCATTTATGTGAGCAGAGTGAAAGAAGAAAATAATTATTATTTAGTATGTACAGAGCTGCATCAAAAAATATTTCAATGTGCGAACAATTACCATTTAACACTTGTGGTGCTTCCTCCCTAACATATGAAATCATGCCCGGAGTGCAGCGTTAGGCCTGCTCCCCAGATGGCACCATGTTCAGGAGACTGGGAAGGCACTGTGCATGTGGGCAGGGGCAGGATATGGCCGGGTGTATCCGGGGCTGGATGTGTTTCAGGAGTTCCCGAAGGAGTTCATTCTACATGCGATGCTAATAGAGTACACAAGCTTAGACTTCTGGACTGTGTTGTTCCCAAGAAAGTTTTTTTTTTAATTTATTAGCTTTTTTTGAGGGGAGCAAAGCCAAGACTAGTAAAACTACACTTAGTATGCATCCAGAAAGTGCCAGGCACTGTGCACATGGTATTTGATTGCACCCTTACCACAGTGCTGGGGGATGGCTTAACGGTCTCGTTTTCATGTTAGATATGCAGCACTAAGGAAGGTAAGTGTGTGTTATTCTCTGGTCATTTCTACAAAAGTTAGAGTCCCATTGATCTGTGATCATTCAGAACAGGAAAGTAACAATTTTCAGTTATTCACTTCTCAAAGTTAAAACCCTGTATTCCAATTTTTTCCTTGGAAACCATGAGCACACCTTGTAATTCTGCAAGAGGAGAAGTAAGCCAAGTGTCATTTTGAGAGAAAAAGAGAGCTGTCTCAATGGAGATGTTGAGTCACTAGGACTCTTTTCCTATGTAGGTTTCTTCCTTGTTTGCAGTCCACATGCACCACTGTTTCTATTTTCAAATGGAAAATGGAACACGATGGAAATTATTTTAAAGTAGTGTGCATGATAAACATGTAACCCTATGTTTTAGAGAAGTGATAATTGGTTCTGGGCTTAGTTCTGGGTGTCACATTTCTGGCAGAATGCCTGGTTCCTCCTCTATTGGCTGTGTGACCCAAAGAAACTAGTAGCTTCTCTCTATGGCTTAGTTCCTTTTCTTCTTAAAGGGGATAGAAGATAATAATGATAATATGTCAGACATTATAAGAAATTAAAACTTGCAAATAGATGGAAAGTGCTTATAACAATATATAACGTATAAATTTAATAGAAATGGCATTATACATTAATGAGGGACAACTAACAATAGCAATGAAGACATACATATGATATTTAGCTCAAAGCCAGAACACTGAGAGAATCCTGTCAACTATACTATGTTACTAAAATTTTGTTAATTGTATTGTTATTTTAATAGCCAAAAGATTGAAATGACCCCTAAAAATAGAGAGGAGATAGTTAAATAGATAAGTTTACATATGATGACAGCCACAAAATTATTATATTCATGTAAATATATTATATAAAAAAGGATAGAAACATTATGTAAACCTAACTCAGGCCATCACCAGAATCCAACCATTCATCCATGCACCCATCTGACCATCCGTCTATCCACCTAGCCATCCATCCATCCATCCATCCATTCCATCTATCTCTGTCTATCCATCTATCCTCCATCTATTCATCCATCCATCCATCCAACATCTGCACACATATGCATACATACACATATGCACCCATTTACATATACATACATGTAAGACTGGAAGAAAATACAGCTGTGTGTTTATAATAATTATTCTTGACAGAGTGATTATTAGTAATTTAAATTTTTCTGGTTTTTCTTCCATGAGTTTCCAATATTTTTACAATCACAAAATAAAGCTAACAGAAGTAAAATAATAAAATACATTCAGTCAATATATATCACAGAACTAATAAACTATGTTGTGAATTATTTCTGCTGGTAGAGCTGTGCGGACCCATTGAAGGATGGACCCATGTCACCCCTGTATTTACCTCCCATTGCTACACCCTGAACATAAAGGGCTATATCTTCTGGATGTAGTGAAGTTTTATTTCCTCTTTCACAATTATTGTTTATTTCCAATTATTTAGCATTAAACTTAAGGAATAAACATTATGATAGCAGCAAAGAAGAATTTTCATAGTGATATATGTTCCGGAGTTTAATGAAATATTTTTTTCTTACACAAAATGTATGTAGAATGAAGCTTATTTTGGGGGCCACCTGCTCAGTATCCTGAGTTTGATTGATTGTACCAGGGCTAGAATCCAGGGCCTTTGCACAGACCTATCTCCTAGCTCTTTTTTAAAAAATTGTGACAGGATTTCACTAAATCCCCTAAGCAGGACTCCAACTTGCAATTCTCCTGTTTCACCCTCTCCCCTTGGTGAAGTGCTGGGTTTACAGATGTATCCTACTGTGCCTGGCTCATGTTGAGTTTTATTTTCTGAAATAATGATGCATTTTGAACCTATGCTCACTCACAGCCTGCCTGAACAGCCCGGTCAGCTGATTTAAATACATTCGCTCAGGACAGAATAACTCTGGGAATGTCCGTGACAGGTGTCAATATGGATCACCATTGTGCTTTTCTTACAAGCTGTCTTTCTGGAATTTTTAACTTGTTCACTGCCTCAGGAGACAGCTGGCAGTTAGCTCTGTAATTCTGGGCAGACCATTTTAAGCCATTAGGCCTTGTCTCAATCTGTGCACAGAAAGGGACCCTTCTGGGCTCCTCGCCTGGTTCTCTGGTTGCCTCCTTTGCTAGGTTGTGATGTTAGCGGGATTGTACAGAATTACGGCTGCATGTTGCATTTTGTGGAATTTGATCAGGGGATCTGGTGGCAGATCATTTCAGCAGATGAGGGGTGGGCTTTCACCTGGGATGCAGTTCCTCACAGAGGTCTCTGAACCCACCCAGCCCCAGAGAATCGTTTGCTCTAAGGTTCCCCTTTGCTTCGGAACCAATCACTTTGTCAAGTGCAATTGAACAGAAAAGATTCTAGTCCTGTATAATTTAGTCTAAGACCTGGACAGGCAGATTGAGGATGTAGACGAAACACACGAAAGCGTCCAATGAGATCAGCTCCGTAACCAGGCGAAGAGCTCACTGCGTGCAGGAGCTCGTCGGTGGGTTTCCTACTGCGGAGGTCATCCTGTGTAAGAGTGGGCGGAGGTCAGCTGTAAAGTTAGAGGATAGAACCGGGTCCAGAATTCAGACTTCGTTTTTTCCATTGGCAAAATCCAGTAAATGACTGAGGTTGTGAAAGGGGGGACCCTAGTCCTAAACTGGTTCTGTAGGAGCTGCCTCCCCACAGGCTGAGGGAAGGCCCAGAGTGCTGAGCTGGTTTCCTGCTCGCCACCTAGGGCTCCTACAGGTGCCTTTCCCTGGCGAGTGAAGAGCCGCGCTGGACCAGAGGAATCTGCTCAGCTACCCCCCGGGGCCATCTGGGACCCACCTGCTGCTCCCACAAGGGCCAGGGTCATTCAATACACTGGGCATTTCTCAGACTAATGAGGGACCCATGCAGAAAGGTGCCTTTTAGAGCAAAATGTTGTGGGTTTTCAAGTTTTGAATACTTTAAGTCTAACTTGACAATTAACAAAGAATATATAAATTTAAAGTGAAGAGATTTTTTGAAAATAGAAATATAAAGCCAATAATGATGTCTAAAATAGATTTTCTTGACTGTCATTCAAAAATAGATTTTTGTGAGCTACAAGTTTTTCATTGTCTTGCATCTCTTTAAAAATAAAGTTGGTAAGATTGCCTATAACCTGATAGGGTTGCCAGTGGATAATTTTAATTTACATAATACTGAAACAGATACAAAAATTGAAATTTAAAAGGAGAAGCCAAGCGTAGTGGTGGTGCAATCCTGTAATCCTGGTATTCTGGGAGGGTGAAACAGAAGGGTCACAAGTTTGAGCCCAGCTGAGGCAATTGAGGGACTTAGTGAGATCTTGTCTCAAAATAAGAAATAAAAAAATGGACTAGGGATGAGGCTCAGTGTGAGGGCACTGAGTTTAATGCCTAGTACTAAAACATTACAAGAAACAAAACAAAAGATAAAAGTCAGGCAAAGTATTAATGCTTTTTCTTTCTAGGTTGTTAATGCCTTAAACTGACAACCTTTGCTTCATACACTTCCTGGCTTCCCTTTTATAATACTTTTATAATATCTGTAAATATACCTCAAATTTGTCAAATTCCTATTCTTATATTATTAATGGTGACACTAAGACCTTGTGACATCTAATTCTTTGCATCATTTACTGTCGACTTTAAAATGTCACATTGGTAACTAAACACATCATTCATGTTTTTCTTGTTGCTTGTATAAGGCATTGCTTAAATAAAAAGTCTCTGAAAATATTAAAGTGCAACATACACATCTCTGCAGTGATTCAGAATGAAGACTTCTGCAATGACAGTTATGTGTTTTTTAGACAACTTGAATAATGCATCAAAGGTTTCAACATCCTTCTTAAAAAGAAAAAGAATTTTTTGAATTGACAGTGAATAAATAGTCTTTTCAGAGCTACACAAGTTTTGTTTGATGGCCTGCATTAAATACAATAAACTATAAGAAAGTCTCCTTACTCTAAATATGTCACTGCTTCAGAGAAGCTTTTGTAAAATTTGTGCTGAATGTTTTTGATTTCAGCAATGATGAACTAACAATATGCAACTTAATTTCCAAGTTAGGCAGACAGAAATTTCCAGCAACTCCTACCTAGTATTATTTAGGATGAAGTTAAAGCATTTTTATTGAGACCCCGTTTATGCAATGTGCTCAATCATATTACTCTTTCAATTTTCAGGACGTCCTTGCGTCGCCCTCTTAATAGAAGGAAAACTGAGTCTCAGACTGAACAATTTTGTTCAAACGCAGTCCATAGAATCTGCCTCTAAAGTCTGTGGTCAATTCACATCTCATATGCTTCTTAAAAATAGTAAATTCTACTTTAATCTTTGCACAGTAGATTGTAGTCTGGAGGTAGGCACTGTAAAAGATTTTGATTTGTTATTCCATTGTTTTGTTTTCAAATTTGGTTTATGACTGTTGCTTTGATCTCATTCTGTCTTGTGTCTATATTTACTCTCAAACAATTCTTCATTTTTTGCAACTCTTGGAATTATTTTGGAAAGACTAAAATAGAACCTAGAGCAGTCTATTGGGCTAAGCAGAGAGAGACATTTCCTTGGAGTTCCCAGAATCCTTTGGACGTTCGCAGCTCTCGGGAGAGGAATTTATAAGTATCATTTCTGTTCTGAAATCTATGAGTTCATTGGGAAGAAAAGCCGGGGACTCAAATTCTTTTCTTTCATTTTTTCCCATTTTCTTCGGTACATGTTTGTGATACATCGCGAATACATTCATTGTGGGCTAGAGGTCCATATACACATCGCGTCTTATGCTCTGTGATTTCCCTTCCTCTCTTCCCCCTCTTGTCTGCCCCTACCCTTGTATCTCTTCCTATCTGAACAGAGCCTGTCCTCCCTGTGTCTAGTCTTCTTTGCAGGGATCCATATTAGCCTCTGGGCATGCTGGCACACTGTTTCCTAATGGGGTGCATTCAGATCTGAAAATTTAGCTCATTACCCTTTACCCTTAAATTCATTTTCATCTCCTTTTCAAATGTTTTAAAAGTTATTTAATGTAAAAATTAGGAGAAAAATCCACGGAGTTTTGAGCGGCAATTTTCAGAGGTTGTGAAAAAATGTGATACCTTCCAGTCCAGACATCATGATTTAAATTTTGCATTTGATTGGTTATTTTTTTGCATATTAAAAATATGCAGGGTGAACTCTATAATCTTAGCGTGAAAAAGAGAAGAGTCCCAAGAGGCAGTCGAGGAGCCTCTGCACCATGTTACAAGAAGTGTTAGGCACAGGCTGGACAGGGTGAATTTGTTTACTCTTGGACATGATTGAAAGTACGCAGGAGAAACTCCTCCAGCGCATGCTGAGAGTCTGATACAGGCAAGAGAGGTGCGGTGTGTTTATATAAAAATCAGTGTACAATTAGTGAGGGTGGATTTTGCTAATATTTATGAGTTGAATGGTATCACCATTATCTAAACAATATATTACATAATGATGAGAAAAATAGGACAAAACTCTGAGTTGTTACAATGTATATAGACATGGTCCCTCCATTTGACACCAATCCAGATATAGCCAGAATATGAATTAAGTCAGTGGTTTTCAACATTTCTTCATGAAGCACCAAGGATTCCTTTTAGTGTGTGTGTGTGTGTGTGTGTGTGTGTGTGTGCACCATTGGTTTGACAGGTTTTTAAATGTCTGAATAAGCTGCATTTAAAAAAAAGTTAGACATGTCTCTGTTAAATGGAACTTCAGAGCAGCATTGGAAAACCGGCATGTTAGACTTTTACCCTTTGATTATCTGTATTTTTGCTGAACCAAAATCCAAGTAAATGAATCCAATGTCAACAAATACTCATTCACTGTTCAATTGCATACTATAGTAGGTGTGCGTGTATATGCAGGGAAGCACGTAACTGATGAAATTCAGGATCTATTGGAAAGGAACCTTTCATTTTAGCTTGTGCAAGGTTTCCTTAGAAATATATAGCATTTCTGGAGGATTTTAGAAAAATCGAATCTTTCTAAATTCAAGAAATACAGGTGATTAACATGAAATTCCTTATGTTACAACAATTATGCTTTTAGGGTGTTATTGTAGTATTCAGAAAGAGTATTTCAAGAAGAGGTGTGATAAAGGAGATTGGAGAAGGAAGTGCCACCCACATGTGTAGACAGGGGTGGGTAAGGCAGGAGTAGTAGATATGGTCCTGATCGTTCCTTATGTACTACTACCTACAGTTCGTTGTTGACGTACTATTTAACTATCTTTTGGTAGAACAGAATGAAGCCTGGGAAAATAGGTGCTTTGCAGAAGTTCACATGATTAGAATTTGAGGTAACTGGAGTTGTATTTAAGTCAAGATATCCCTTACCTGGCTGGAAATTGTACAATAATTAAGCTTGTTAAGAACAAATGGGCAAACCCAAAGGGAGGCAAGAGGCAAGGAAGAGACGTTCAGTTGAAAGTGGTGTTAAAACTGGACCTGCAGAAGAAAAAGAAAGAAACAAAGTTGAAGGTTTTTGAGAAGAGAAAAACATTTACTATGAATTGGGAAATGCAGCTTGGTCATCAAGAAAGCATTAAAACCACTATTTTCTGCCTATTAACTTTCAGGTGTTCTAAATTAGTACACATGAAATGTCTGTTGCTAAAATTAAGTTGGAGGATAATGTAACTATTTTTTACTTCATTCCTTAGATCATAAAATCTACCTTTCAGCAAACGCAGTGTTTATTTTTATCGCATGGAGCACGCAGATGCCTTTAGTCATCTGGCGGGGGGCCATCTCAACTCCTCTGGAAAGCCAGCCTCTGAACAGGTGGCGAGTCCTCAGATTTCCTCTTGGTGAAAGCTGTGCACAGGGAAGGAAATTACATGTTGTGGATTAGTTCTGTCTCATGCTGCTATTTCTTTTTCTCAGGAATTCTATTTCCTATAAACACCCTTAGTGGACGGATGAGTGGTAGGCTGTTATTAACGAGGTTGGGTATATTTTTTAGCATCCCTGTCCAAAAGTTGCTCAGCATGCTTTGAACCACACCATATGCCAGGCGATACTACATTTTTGGTTGGAATGATGTAATGCAAGCAGAGTCCCACAGATTCCTACAGCTAACGAGAAAGTCTTGGTTTGTTTCTAAGGAAAACCATTGAGTTTAGCTCCCGTGTCATGGGCCTTTATTGTCTTGTGAGTGGTCCTAAACTGTACTTTCAGCAGTTAAGATGTGAACTGTATTATATATGATATATGCAGATATAGGTCTATGCATGTATGCTTTTAGTTAAAGAGGCAAATTAAAATTCAACTTGTATTAATCTAAGTTCTTAATAAGTAATTTGATAATATATAAAGATCTTTAGAAGTTTTCATAGATTTGGTAGGTAATTCTATTTCTGAGAATGTATCTTTAACAAACCAAAGTAGGGAAATACGTTTTCCTAAGAAGCAAAATATATGTATCAACTACTTGCAACTTTAAAGAAATAAAAATTTAAATTTGAACCTCAGAGAGTGCTTTAGAAATCAATGTTAAAGTTATTTCATGTAATATGATACAGATTTTCAAGTAAGATTCATGAAAATGATATAGTAACATGAGAAATCTGTCCAATATAAAATCAAATAAAAAGGGAATAAAAATTATGTCCATCATAAGCTGAAAATATATGAAATACTTCTGGTAGAGACAATGAAATGAGAGACATTTATTAGGTTTGTGTTTTGAGAGGGATATGGGTCAGTATACTCCCCACCCCCAATATTCTGTGTTTTCTTGAGACAAGAAGTAATAATTGCATAACATGTCATGTATTTGAAATTTTATGTATTTCTTGTTGGATGAGGGTTCTGACAGCTTTTTACTTTTCCTCTTCCTTTCTCTCACACAGTGCTAGGTACTGGTGACTAAAGATGCAAACACCTCCATCCCTGTCCTTAGGGAGCCTTGTACCCTGGGTGGCCACACCCATTCAGGGCTCCGGTTCTGGATGTCCTTGTCCTGGGAATCCTAGATGGCTGCTGTCCTTCTGGGGTTTGAAGATGGCCAAGGGGGTGATTTGATTTTCTCAAGAAACTCATTACCTCCTCATTGACTTCTGAACAAAATTCTCTACGATGTAGCTTAATCTCCTTTGCCTTAAGAGCGTCTTCATAAAAGATGATAGAAATAAATTCCTTTTTGTATAATAACCCACCTAACATAAAAAGTAGAATTACAGTCTCCCTGGTCTTCCCAGAATTACCTTCCTGTTCTATCCTTGTCGAGGAATGTCTTCAGAGTTAAGGCACAGGGCTTGGTATGATCACTGTAGATTGTGGTTAATTAGGCACTTTGAGAGGAATTCCTTAACTGTGAATTCATATGTGCTTTTTGACTATGTTCTTTTTTTTTTGGTAAGAATCAAATATTAGGCTTGAAATATGCTCTTATTTGAATATTAATTGAATGCTTCATGAGGAGTCTCTATTTCTCCAGATTGCTAATTAGTAGGTGGTATGGTACCAAATCAAATGCTCATCTTACCAAAATAAATGATGTCTCTATCTTCTCTGATCTGTCAAACCATCTTTTTGAGATAAAGGCAGATAAATTGGTTGCCATGGGGAGGTTTGCATTAAATTTATCATAAGATTAGTCAGTCTTTGATGTAAATATTTGTCTTACTTTGTCTCTATTTGAACAATACAGCATGCTTTCTCCCATATGTTTTAGTTAACTTTTATCACTAGAAATTTTCAAAGTGTATAGCTTTATTAATTATCAATTTAAATTATCTAAAATATAAGATCAACATGTTTTCCATAAAAGTTTAAAACATAATAGATCAGTCAGAAGTGAGAAGCAAAATGCTTCTTTTCCTATCATTTTCCATTTCATTTTTAAAAACTTTTATCAAGGTTTTTCTATGTATTTGTACCTATTATTCCAGAAAATTCCCTGTATGTAAAACTATATGTGTTTATAATGTAATATTACTTGCATGGTTTTTACACGATATTTATGCTTTGGTTTTATATCAAATGATATCATAAAATAATATTTTTCACTGTGTTTACTTAGTGAAATATGCAAAACTTTACACATCACTTTAAAACCATCCTTACTATTTGGACAACTTCATATTTCTTTGTCCAGATTGCTGGGGATTATTTCATTAGCCCCTGAAGAATGAGCCAATGAACTCTTCCCATAGGGTGCCCGAGCCTGCGCTGGGCTCCAGTTGAGGTCTGCTCCCAGCATGATCTCATTTTTGGTCTGTTATTATTCTTATTATTGGGCAGTACTAGCGATCAAATTTAGAGCCATAGCACTGAGCCGCATCCCCAGCTCTCTGTTTTTTATTTTGAGATGGGTCTTACTAAGTTGTGATGCTGCCCAAGCTAGTCTTGAATTCTATATCCTTCTGCCTCAGCCTCCCAGAGTGCTGTGTTTACAAGCTTGCACCAAGAAATCTAGGTCATTTCTGTGTTTTTACCGATGGCATTTATATTGCTCTCAGTTTTTCATTATTGTGACATTTTTTCCACAAATGCAATTTTTACTCTTACAATGTTTTTCTATTAAAAGTTGATTTTATATTTAATGATACTAGAAGTATGTCTGATTCTAATCTGATGTCACATGCACTTTTGCAGATCATGATTTATTGCTTCACTTGGTATCTATTTTTAAATTTCCTTTGTTACTTTTGTACTTTTTGAAGCATAGAAAATGTCAGCTGAATTCTTCAGTTTCTTTTAGTAGCATTCTTAATACTCTTAGATGATACATTTGGGCAACCATTTCCTGATTATTATCTTTAATTTTTGCCTGTCTTGAAAGTGAAAGCTTTGCTAGGTTTATATTTTCTTGTCTTCCTCAGTTTTAGTTTTTTACTGAACTCTTTTTATACTATCAAGGATCATAACCTTAATAGTTCTGTAAGCTTAATTTTATAAGCACAATCTAGTTCTTCATTTGTATTGATTTAGCAACAACATTCGTCTTTCATATGGGACACGTTATTTTGATATTGCTTGTTGATCACATATATAGATATATATTTTTAAAAGAAGAGTGTATTTCATATGCCTTTGTTCAAAAACTCTTTTATGTCTCTATATTTTACCGAATAATCTCGGATTAGAATAACATTTAAGGCCCCTATGTTTTTCTGCCAGGATCTTGTGGACATTTCTCTACCATGTTGGTCATTGGAAGTTGCTGTAGACATGTTATATTCTGTCTGAAGGAATCCTCACCTGCGTTTGTTAGGCTACACGGTGCCAGCAGAACGTTAAGTGCTGGAGACCCAGGATGAACAAACACGTCCCCTCTTCCTTGAGAAACTCTGGACCAGGACAAAATCAAGGTCAAAGTCAGCCAAGTGGCTCGTGGGCATCATTCCAACCCAACAGTTTAGAATAGAAAACTTGCCATTTGCCTGAAGGTCGAGTGATTTCACCCAGTTAGTCCTTCTTAATATTCTGCATAATTCCTTTGTAAATTCAGTGTGATAGTTTGACATGGCATGGTCCTTTGTCTCGGGAAAAGTTTATTTTGATATACCTTTGAACTTTTTTCATCTCCGTTGTCAGTTTTCCTCAGGAATATCAGTTTTGAATGTTTGATCACTTTGCATCTTCTGTAACTGTCACTTTTATCTCCAGTGAGTTAACACGTTCATGTTTGTTTTGTGTGATATGCTTTTCAAGTCTTGTGTTTCTCTCTGGTTTTCACACTATACGTTTGACTCTTCTCTCTTTCAACTGTAGTCTCATCTGAGAAATGGCTGCACTGATGCTTTCGATTTCTTTCTTGAAATTTTAAATTCATTTTTAAATTTGTTACTCTCGATTCCCCTTTTATCTGTTTTATAGCTTTCTTAAATCCTTCATAATTCATATTTTCTTTAGATGTTTTAAGGGTATCATTTGATATAAATTTACTTCTGCTTGTTGAGGACCACTGATTTTGATCGTTGCATCTCTTTCTGTCAGTCATTTTCTGCCTTTGAGATGAGCAGGTGACCTACAATGCTTATAATTGCTTCACTGGATACTGCAGTTTCACACTTTATTTCCTAATTTAGTATTCATCATTGATCTGATGAATTTGTCAGCAATTATGAGGAAAGATGATGTTCTTCCTTCTGCTGGGTTCCTGACTCTATCTTGGACTCTTTCTTGGTGCTGGGAGTCTTATGGGAAATAACAGAGTTGACTAATATCTAACGTCCACCTTTCAGCTCAGCCTCTTCTGCTCATTTAGGAAGTGAAAGTTTGAACCTGATCTTTCTCATCCCAAATAAAAGGTCATCAGTTAGACCTTTTTCCCCTTACCCATTACTTTTATGAAATCTGTATTCAGGTCAGTACCTAGAGAGGTTATCTGCAATTCATCATTTTCTCATTTTGTGTGAATTGCATTGTAGTTAGAAAAACTAGATTGGTATAGATTTTATTATCTTATTTTTAGTAGTTTTCTTAAATTAGATGGTTGATATAAACATTTTCATATTTTTTTCCATTAATCTCCATTAGTATACTTTAAGATAGAGTAATCTGAGTATTTGTATTGATTTGAAAAATACTTGTATTGATCAAAAAACACTTTTAAGTTTTCAGGTATTTTGAGTTCTTAGGAATAAATATTTATGTTGTTTATATTCTGGATTCTAACTTGGATTTCTTTATTTACCAGCTATGATTCTTCTACTTGGTCACTGAATTGTTTTCAGTCTTAAGAGGATAAGAATTCTTACTGCTTCACAGGGTTACTTTATGAGAATCAAGCAGAAGACTCATGAAAAGTTGAGATCGCACCTGTCAAGTGCAGCCACTCCTCACGTTCTGCACATGGAAAAGAAATCCAAGTCCTGGTTCGCTGAGGACCATTTGCTCTTTGTTGAGCTACCTACAGATGAGTTCATATTTTCTAACTAAGCATGGTGGAGGGAAAGGCACAGACAGCCGTTGCAGCCATTCGCCTGTGTCCTTGCTGCCTGCTGTTTGCTACCCTTTGTTTCTGAGCATTTGCAGAGCAGAAATGCAGATGGAAGGAACTGCAGTGCAGTTGGGGAATTCATACCAGAATTAGCCAATTTTTACTTGCAAGGAAAAATGCTTGCCAACAAAGGGTGGCTTCATTTCATTTGGAGGGTGCTTTGATGAAGAGTGAGTGACAAAGGTATTTTAAAGTTTTTTTTGGTGTAGATTGGATTTCTTAGCATGCTTTTTCAGAAGATAAAAGGATTGACTTTTTAATTACTTTGGGTTGAGGGAGTGTGCATCTTTGCAACCCTGAGCGTCCTAGAATTTATGTGAGACACCCTCTGTTTCTCCTCTGATCTCCTCTCAGTTCTTCTCCATCCTGTGCTGGACCTTGAGAAGCTGACCTAGAACTCTGACCTGTGGGATCCATGATTAAGCAGCGAGCAGAAGAGTGAGCTTAGGACTTACTCCTCTCTCTTTGTTCCCGGTCACTGTAGGTCAGCAATGGCCATTGACCCCAGGTCACTGGCTCTTGTGAGGGAGCCTCCTCTGACTCCATGTTTGAGTATCCTCTTTCTCTTGCCTTTTCTGCTTAGATGTCCTATACCCTACCCTTCCTGCATCATGACATCAGGGACACTGTTGCCACCCTTGTGGTGATTTCCTTCATACAACTTTGACCCCAATCTATACTAATAGTTGGTTTTCCAAAGTTTTTTTGTATCTCATAGAAACTAGAAACTCTTTTTAAAATTATGGATTGTCAGGATTGTCTCAAACCTGCTATGAAAAAAAAAAATCTCTCGTGTGCACTTTGGGTAGATTTGATAAGCCCTTCTATGATTCTGAGATGCAGTTGGTTTGAGGGACCCGGACTGAAGTTTCAAATTAGTTCTGCTCCTAAAGAATGATAAACTTGTCCACTGCTTTCTGAATTTAATTTTCCATTCTCCTAAAAAGAGACGTGCACCAGAGAGTGAATGACTTCACTGAGTATTTCTTCTGATATTTTTCTCTGGGTCACTTAAATAGGATTATGGAATTTAGCAATTGTTCATGAATTAAAGGACATGTGAATTATGTTCTGAAATTCTGTACTAGAAATATTTTTATCCTTACTAAGATTTATTTAAAAACAGGATATTATTTCAGAGTCAATGAAAATATATTGAGACTCAATTATTAATACTAATAAAGTAAAAATGAGCTGTTAGGGCATAATGTTTAATAAAAAGTGGCATGAAATAAGAATACTGGAGTTCAATAATCTCATGATCTTGTCAATATTCATGCACAATGTTATCTCTATTGTAGATGTTTTTCATGTTTTTTGGAGTGAGAAAGTAAACATTATATGATAGCTTAGCACTGTGTCATGAATCTGAGTTATGTTCATCAAATCCTAATACCACGTAGTTCTTCACTATTCCAGCTCCACTTTCTTAGTAGTGTAAATAAATTTAACCTCAAAAGAGTGTCAAATTTGCTTTTTAAAGATAAATCACTAGCAACTAAGTTGGTACAAAATGAAAACAGACCATGAAATACAAATAAAAGATGAACCACTTGTGTGTGGGAGGTTCGTAAAAAGTACACGTATCAATGAAAATATCTTATTTCATCACCGGTTTGGAGTCCAGCGCCTACGAATGTTGATCTGTAATTTTAGCTTTCCTTGAGCATATCTGATCATTGCATGATATAAGAAATGACCGTTTAGGGTTTTCTTAGAGCTGTATTTCATAGAAACAAACCACCAGTTATCATCCTGGACATGAATTTTAGGAAGACAACCTGAAATAAACTACTTCCCTTCCAGAAAGAGCAAGATTGGAAGGTCTTAGTCATAGGAATTATTGCACCATTTCTCTTTCTGTGGCTCCTTGCAGGGACAGTGTGGGCATGGAATAAAAAGTGAAACTTTTTCTGAGCTGGATCACTTGAAAGGAAGATCCAAGCAAGAGTAGGTAGAAAATAACCATTGAAAATTTGCTTCCTTTGTCTAGCATTAGTGATTGCTTCTCAGAAGTTTAGGGTGTTTAACCTGAATATTCCATTTGAAGTCTTTTTGTGCTTATTTTAAGTATAAAACACTAATATGTCTTATCTTCAGCTTTAGTAATGTTAAGAAGAGCGCAAGTATTTATTGCAGGATCCACAAAGAAAACTTTGCCCCAGAAATGCAAGACTGGAGTTAAGCATCTGCTTTAGAAGGTCAGTATCTGTGTGCCCAGAGGCATCTACTCAGGTGGTGGTGGCCATAGGTGATATTGAATGAATGTGCAAATGTACTGCTACTAGGAATAATCATGTAGTCAAGTACCAGGCAATGAGAGGGACATGGTCCCTCCACACTCAGTGACGAGGGCATTCATCTCCTCTGTGAATCACTTTAGATCATCACACCAAAAAGGCCCACGGCAAGAACACTTCTCCATATTCCTGTTCAACGAAACCTGCTGCCTACCACCATTTTTAGGGTGATATTTGAAGTTCCATAGGCAAAATCATTTGGTCTCTAAAGCGCTATGCAATTGAAAACAGACTAAGGCTAATTCGAATTCTAGGAATATGCAAAGCTGATAGCCACCCTTGTTAGGAAGGAACCATTTCGTTATTATTTTCGAGGCCTGCTGTCATCTTTCCTTTCCCAGTTTGGGAAAAACAGGGTAGTATAACGGGTTATTTTGGAATATGCAAGACATGTGCTGATGAGCTATAATTACACAGTGACATCTTGGGAACTGCTATTTGGATGCTGTTTCAAGCTAATTTATAAATCTTTAAAGATGCTACAATCACGTTGGATTTCATTTTTTCCCCCATTTCTTTAAAACTAGCCCTACTATTGGTTAAAAAGCCTCAAAGAATTTTTTTCCAACATGTTGCAGCTGAATTAAAACTCTCACGAGCCAAGAAGCTAAAGGTAAAGCTCCTTAAATATTTTCCCAAATCCTCTAATGCCTCTTGCAAACTTCCGCTCTGTTTTGAGAGTTCAGTTGTATCCTGCTATAAGCCAGCCAGAATGTATGGTGCCAGCAGCTCTTTATTGAGGGCTGATGCTATTTTCCCCAGATACTGATCTAAAGTTACATGGATTTGTTTAGGTGAAACCAGTGAAATTGTTCATTCTCCAGACAGACCACTGTCCCTGCCCCTGAGAATCTGACAGGAAAGACAGGGAAAGAGCAATCTCAATAACGGAGGGCACCAGGGGAGACCCCAAGACTTCTCACCTCCTGAGGAGTCAGGAAGAGTTCCATGGAGGGCGTGGGTCTTCTGCTGTCACAGGACCCACCGAGAGGACACGGGCCAAGGAGGAAGAGCTCTTTGGCTGTAGGAGCAGAGCGTGCTGGGACCACTCTCCGTGCTGGGGAGGACGAAGCTCTTTCCAGAATGCCTTAAACTGCGTTCAGTTACTTTCCTCTTAATTCTGGAGTCTGTGTTGCTTTCCTCCATCCCAGCACTAGGAACATACCTCAGCGCCATAGAGAGGAGACGCTGCGTCTTTACTCATTCGTTAGTGTGTTGTGGTGAATTGGAGAAGAGAAGCAGCCCAAGGCCTCAGAGGAGATCAGGCCGTGGCAGGGACTCCTCCCCAGGAGCCAGAGGAAGCCCGGGGTGCAGAGGCTCAGGGCGCGGGCGGAAGGCTGGCAGCCTGCCTGCCCTGCTTGGCTTCGCCACCGCGCTCTGCGCCTGCTCCGTCTCTGATACCAAAGCAAACTTTGTTTTCCAGAAAGTGTGACTCAGTTTCTGAGATCCCTGGTGAACTGACCTACTGTTTTTTTTTTCCCCTCGGATAAACTGAAATTTCAGTTTTGCTTGATATGAGCAACTGGATTGGAATGTCAGTTTTCCACGTGAAAGAGAATCAGGCTTCAATTATCTTAAAATTTACAGCGAGGCAGGCAGTGCGGGCCCAGGATGTAAGTCACGGGTCCTCTGGAAAGAGTCGGGTGGGATAATCCGTGGAAAGGTAGGGAGTGGTTTCTTCTGTTTAGCGAGGTCTACTGAGGTAGCATTTGCCTTCCTGCTTTTACGGCATGTAAAAACCAAACCAAACCCTGTCCGCGCTGTTTCCCAGAGCACAGACAGGAAACGATGAGCCTAGCGGAAATACCAGTGAGGCCAGAGACTGTCCTAGTTCTGACTCCATCTTAAATCAGCTATGTGACACCTTAGATGAGCTGTTTAATGTGTGACATACTATATTTGGGCTGCATGAGATATCTAGTGCTTTATCATAAATACTCTATAGTGCTAATTTCTTTCATTTGTTCGTATAATCCAGTGTGTTCCAGGTTCGGGGGAGTCGAATATAGAAGTGACTTACCTTCAAACACAGAAACAAAGTGTTGGGCGGGGGGGGTGCTTGACAGATGTGAGTGACACTTCCCAGACCAGCAAAGGCACAGCGGTAGTGGGGAGGATATGTGCTGTGAGACAGGTGACACACAGCTCCAAAGGTGACCTCACAGAGACTGGAGCATCCAGGTCAGTTGATTGATTGATTGATTGATTGATAGTAATGGAAGTGCTGTTAAATGAACAACAATTAATTAAGGTTGTCTAGGTGCAGAGGTAGGGAAATGCAATCACAAAAGAAAGCATGGTGCATTCAGGACCTGGGGTAAGTCATCCGCGGCTACACAGGGTGTAGGCATAGCTGGGCGGTGGATGTGGCCCTGGAGAGGGGATTTGTCTCAAATCTGCAGAAATGATCCTGACACGTTTCCAGTGTGTGTGTTTCTCCATTCCATTTATGAAATCAAAAGCTCATATCTCACAAGTTTGTGTGTAGATCCTCTAGCATTACCCACAGCATAAATAAAAGAAATAAATAATTCATTGAGACAGCTGTCACTCTAAAGAGTGAGGGCTCCGGGCACATACTTGTCATGAGTCTGCTGCCATCTGTTGCCTTAGCCTTCCCAGATGTTCCTAGTCCTCAGAAAGCAGATCCTGGGGGCCAGAGGTGGCCACTCAAGGAGGGTTTGGTAAGCAGTATCTGAGGGAGCAGGGAATTGACCTGGACAGTCATCACAGAGACTTAAGGCAGGGCCAGAGAAAAAGACAGGAGCCAAGGCCAGTACCTGCCTGGTGGCCCCACCTGCTCACCCAAGTCTGGGGAGGGGACAAGGGGACAAGGTAAGCCCCTAGGCTATGTACTGACATTGCTGCTGGGCTCCCAGCTCTAGGAGTAATTGGCTGAGGAATGGGACAGAAAGGACATTCGTTAGGTCACCTTGAAGAGTTGGAAAGAAGAAAAGAAACAAGAAGACTCGTTGCTGTGAAATCAATGGTTCCCTTCAGAAACCCTGCAGATGGGCACTGTGTAAAAATCTTTTAGTTCCTATGTGAAGCTCTGCCCTCTCCTGTGTCTTATGGTAACAAACAGGAAACACAGAAGTATTGAGGAAGAAAATAGACATAGCTGAAAGAGAGACACTTGGAGAGTCTATTGATTAGAAATGCATACGGAAAGAAGAAAAAGAAAAAATAGACATGAAAAATTAGTGAGATTGATAGAATAAAATTTCTGAAAATGCTATTATTCTGGTAACCTACTATAAGAAATAATGAATTTCCATCTTGTATTAGACTCTTCTAACAGACAAGCTGTATACCCACCATCACTTATCTGGTGATCATCATGAGAGAAATGTCAATTTTATGCCTGGTGATACCTGGTTTTATATGCACTTTCTGCCTTTATTAAGCAAAATATTACATATGCCAATGTCCCCCTCCCTTACAGACCAGATCAAATTTAAAACAAACCACCACATTCAGTTAGATGTGTTAATCCTACTTAAAAAGTAAAGACAAATGGATGTTATTTCATTGGGTAGAGGAACTATTTATTTTTCAACAAATTTTGTTTAAGCCATAGGCTTGGGACTTTATTTATAAGTCCCTGGCACCTTGGTTCACAGACTCAATTCTCTCCATGATTCTGGTCACAAACCAAACTGGGTGAAAACATTGATGGTGAACATTGATCCTAATACTGAATTTGATTCAGTTCTCATACAACTTGGCTTTCAACCAGAATCATGGAAAGAATCAAGTTTGGTAATCACGGTAGCACTGTATATAATATATCACTTGAAAATCTAGCCATGATTTACATAGACTAATTTTATTGGATATCAGCATCAGTTCTTAATTTTAAATCAAGTAAAGTCATCCATGTATTAAGCTTCTTTTGTGTTCTGGCATGAGTAATTGCTAGTAAACTGCATAATAATTTAGGACCGACTTAAAGGAATAAATTATGCCTAAAATGTGAGAAATTCCAGATGTATTAACTCTTAGGGTATCTAACTCAGTAGTTCCCAAGAAGAGTTTGGACACATTCCAACAAATTTGACAAGTTGCTGTGTACTTTTAGGTTGGCTTCTACCTTTGCTTCCTTTGAAAGACTTCTTGAATGTGTGTGATCTAGTTTCCAATCTTCATTTCATTTTTTCCTCTCTTCCATCAACTCACACAGCCCTTCAAATTTCTAAGTTAAAATAATGCTCTGTCCAAATCTAGAGCTTGAATGATTTCCATGCCCAGCCTCTTATTGGGTGGTAACTGAGTGGTCTTAGATACATTTCCAGTCAACAAGAATATATTTTTATCATTTTATTTTATTTTTTTAACTTTTAAAAAAAATTTATTTTAAAGAGGGTAAAATTAAACACAACAAATCGAACAAAACAGAACAAGAAACCAATGTTAGAGACATACATTTCAAAGCAAGACAATCAGAGATCTTCACTATCTATCATATTATCTCTTGTTTTCTTCCAAATAGTTGTCCATGTCTTCACAGAGAATTCACACGAAACAACATAGTATAGAACTGATCTGAACAGGATGAGGAAGGCGTTTTAGGTCTTCAAGACCAGACAATAGAGAAGCCAGCAATGGCTGTCATAGTGTCTCTCATTTTCTTCAAAATAGCTGTCCATACCTTCATTTATGTTGAACTTAAACAAAACAAAACAAAACAAAACAAAACAGGCTAAAATCACTTTGAACAAAGAGTGATAGTATTGCTGGATTTCACATCATGACGCTACAAAATCAGCACTGGGTACTGTAGTGTCTCTTTTTCTTCAAAGTAGTTGTTCATGTCATCATGCATTATATAATATCTCATAAACTGTTTATAGGTTCTACGCATGCATGAGTCTCTACATGTATTTCTATCCTTTCTGTATTAGAGGGAAAAACAAAACATAGCAAGACAAAACAAAACAAATAAAAACATGAAATGAAAAAGTCATATAAAACCACAGTACAAGGTGATCTACAATGGTTACTGTGTTGTTTCTTGTTATCTTCAATAGAACTGTCCATATTATCAGGCATAGTATAATTGAATATTTGAGTACATAACAATATTAATAAAAACAAAACATTGTAGACAGTATAAAACTTCAAAAGCAGGTAATAATCAAACCATAGTGGGTATCCTAGTGAATCTTGTCATCTTCAGTGTAGTTTCCTGTATTCTCAAACTTGATACTATCAATCATAACAGATTTGAATATAATCTGTCAATATAAAACAATAGTCTAAGAAACCAGATTCAATTAAGAGCAGTCATGATAAAACAGTGTAAGCTATACAAGGCTTCAGGTTAAGTTCATAGGAAATTATTTTTATCATTTTAAATTTGATTTACTTTCTAAGTCTACTTTCTCTCCCTGCATTGGCCCTAGTATCAAGAATGCCTGGGAGGGTCTCCTGGTAGGGGAAGGGTTCAAGGACTGGTGCAGGGGTGCACTGAGGTTATAGTCCAGATAACCAGATAACTCACTTGTACGATTAGCACCTCAGACATAGGGGTGAGTTATTTTTCCTCTTTAAAGATGCCAGCTCTTAACTTAAGCAGCTATGTATACTGTTAGGTGATACAGCTGTTGGTCCCCTGCCAAAGTGTGTAAAATACAAGAAAGGCTGTGTTCCTTACGTAATTCTTTGCTGAGAAGGTTACTTACAACCTGCACAGGAAATTACATTACTTTGTAATTTTGCCTCATTTACAAGCAGGGCCACATCCTGCATCACAGAACTTTTCCCTTTCTCTGCTTACAGCTTAGTAAGACAACAGAGTGTTTGTGATAGTCTGCTTTCTCTGCTGTTTTATAATTTTATTTTCTTAAATGGACTACTTCCTCTCCAGTCTGGCTTTATTTGCCTTCTCTTTGCTCCCTCTGAGACACACACACACACACACACACACACACACACACACACAAACACACACACACACACAGAGGGGGGGGGAGAGAGAGAGAGAGAGAGAGAGAGAGAGAGAGAGAGAGAGAGAGAGTATAGTTTAATAAAGTTTTCCTGTCACTCTATTTAATACTGAAAGAGAGATGCATGCTTGGATTTATTCTTGGTCCAGGTTTTCCATTCAGTTCTTTCAAGATCAAATTCACTCTTTTAATCAAAATAAATCATTATTGGAGTTTTAGATTATAGTAGAGTCCGTTTCCTATTGCAGGAAGTTGGACATGAAAGAAAGAAATTCTGAGATGACCTATACCATCTTTAAGATTGAGAAGAACCAATTATTTAATTTTAATTAATGGAAAGAGCGCTGAGAAAATTGACTAGAAAAACAGTGGTTTTTAGATTTGAGCTCAAAAGCAAAATAATTGCAGTAAAATTAAATGGAACTATTTCAAATGATCAGTGGCTTAGAGGTGTCATGTAGTTATTTTTCTGAAAGGCTATGAACTAATTAAAAAATAAAGCCAGTTGGTGCGGAGAGTCCACAACATGAATTACCTACTATATTTTCTTCAGGACTTTGGCTACACCAGTGATTCTCAGTGAGGAGCCATTTTGTTGCCCGGGGAACATTTGGCAATGCCTAGAGACCTGGTACTTATTGACATAGTTGGAAGATGGTGCCATGCCTAGTGCAACCCTCCACCACAGAGAAATTATCTAGCCCAAAAGAGTCAGTTGTGTTACTATTGAGAAACTTGGATGTGCTTTAATAACAATGGCCAGAAGTCCAGTGTCCTGTACTAGCATCTTCAAAAAGAGGTCTTTGGAGAATTCTAGTTAGTAGAATTCTTAGGAGTCTTAAAAAGTGTGAAACTGTTTTGTGGTCTGGGGTGATGTAGTTTGGTGACAACAAAGTTCTTGGACTGTCCTGGGAGTTCCTGTAAACCCAACTCTGAGGTCTCTGGATTCCCTTGTAACTTAGTATCAAACATCAGCTCAATACTGGACCACAGCGTCAGAACCCAACTGCAGGACGATTTGCCTCTCTAGCATTATAGGGGCAATTCTAGAATTATCCCAGGCATAGCAATTGTGAGTTTTGTGCCACGGGGACTTACCATAATATGAACAAAAGTATTGACCAGATTATACAGGCAACTGTCCATCCTATATTTTTTGAACTTTGGGGATCACTAATTTAATTAGTATTTTCTCTAAATTGTGGAGAAATTCACCATCACCAGCATCCCAGTCCTTACCATCTCTTGCTGAGGCTGCAAATCCTCACTGTGCTTTCACAGTGTTAGCCCATGCTGTGGCTTAGGGTCTCCTTTCCATGACCTGCTGAATTCACAATGGCATGAGATGGGGGAATTTACATCTCACTTTTTGCTTCTTTGGGTGTAGGGTGGTGGGCGGGAACAGTCCTGTTTCAATGAAATGAAAAATTTTCTGTCCTAGGTTACTTTTAATTGTAGTGTTATCTGTTATTCTTAATGCTTGTTTATTTATACAGTTTATAAAGCTTTCTTCCCCCTTATTTTTAAGAAGTCCTCACCTGTGAAGCAAATATCATCATTATCATCCTTGCTTTTTTTTTCCAGTGAAGGAACCTAAGCCCAGTAAAGTTTTCCAGTATACAAGTGGCAGGATAATAAGCTAATAACTGTTTCTGCCCCCTGAAAGTGTTGAGTCTCCTCCCCTTGTAGAGCAGGGCTTACTTTGGTCCTAAAAGTTACTGCTCTCAGTACTTAGGGTGCACCCTGCTCTACCTCTTCCCAGAGAACCCTACATTTGGCTGGAGGCTTATCTCTTCTATTCCATTGCAAAATGTGCAAATGCCTTTCATAGCTCTCTTCTTTCCTAATGTGGTCTAGACGGATTGGATTAGCTCTGAAGGTACTCAGGTGTCTGGGGTCAGTGATCTGTTGTGCCTGGGCTAGTACAACATTATGTTGACTTAATTAATTTTATCTATTTGTGGGGTCATAGTCTGTGTAGGCTGAGATGCAGAGGAACAAAGAAAATGAGTTTTATGGCTCAGTAATTTTATTTCAAACTTATCAATGACATTTAAATACTGTGATGGTGTACTTTTGCCTATAAAAGGGATATTATTTGGAGATTAGATGAGGGCTGGTAGAAGGACTGATCTGGCAGTGTTATTTGGAGGATATAAAAAGAGGAGTTTAAAAAGAATTACACAGGAGGCATGGAATTTGACCCTGAGGAAATCACAGGGCTAATGGGTTGCTGCCAGCCCCTAGAGGGCCTATGAATGAAGGTGGAGAAAGTTCTTTATCTGGTTGTCAGAAAACCAAGTATTGCACAACACACTTTGGAGGCTGGAGCTTTGGCGTATGCCAAGTGTCTAGGGCAGTGGTCGTGAACCACCAGCTCACATGCCGCAGCAGGCTGCTTGTACCACTGAGAGCTCTAAAATGTTCACCATTAGAGGTCTAGACAAATGCTTTGAAGATCTGAATGAAATATTAGATTATCTGGATGTGATCTAGTTCCTCACATATTTGGGAAATATTGGAGTTAACCACATAAACATGCTTTTCCTGGGGAAGTTAATATGTTAACACGCACTGTGGATCCCCAGGAGAGGACCATGCTCAACAACTTCTGCCACATTTGTGATTAGACTCGATTTCATTTTGCTTACTTGGACCCTTCCCGAAGTTGGTGAGGGTGCTCGTCTTTTCTTTTGGGGGAAATGGGATGGGGCTGTGAGTTCTGATCACTTTCAGATGATAACACTCTTCTTGCTATTAAAAAAATTCAGAAAACACATGTCCACTATGCTGTGTAAAAATTTATTTCCCAACAAATATACTAACTACGACTTCTCCCAGGTCAGACATGGTTTAGGTTGGGTTGCCTGTATCCCGGGGAATGGCGACTGTCTTATTATTTCTTGCCTTTTCCTTCTGACTACTGCTATTGATCTCTGTGATGGGATGGGGTAGGGGGAAAGGAGAGACATGCGTGACCTTTCTCTGTCACTTCCTTCCATCGTGGTAAAGCTACTCCTTCTCTTCCAGTGGTATGTTCTGAAGCTTCCTCCACGCAGGTCCATGGACAGGGACCAGGGGACATATGCTACTTTATACCTGAGGATGGTCACGTCCCAAACCATAGGCCACCATGCCTCTTGCTGTGGTCAACTTTTCATCTACTGGGCAGCTTCCAGGGGCTGGACCAGGGCAGATCTCTCCTGCACAACTCAGCTCTGGCCTAGGAAATAGTTCTCATGCTTCTACCCCATGCAGCCGGGAAGTGCAGAGTGATCTAGAATGGAGCTCATAGTGCTTCATTCTAGAATCCATGAGAAATTTCTTAGGAGGAGGAGAAGGCAGGAAAAGCCATGGCTCTGTAATTGTGAAGACATTGTTTTGGGCCTTTGCTTGTCACCAAAAGGTTCAGGAGAGATACAAGCAATTTCCAACATGGTTCTCTCTATGACTTATGCTTAGAAATAGACAAGAAATGGGGAGGGCTTTCTCATTCAGCTATCTGAGGACTACCAGGGCAATGACTTGGTTGAAACAGACACAGGCTGTGTCCTTGCAAGACCTAATGTTTGTCAACACAGATGATTCCCCTAGTGCGCATGCACACACACACTGTATTCAGAATCCTATTGTATTTTTTTGAATCCCTGGTGATTTCCACGCTCAACCTTCCTGCCGCACTGTCTTCTTTATCCTCATCCCTCAACAACCTCATCATCATTTTGCACAGCTCTAGGTCACCATTTCTTTCCAGTTGTGTAATCCACTTAACATTCTTGCAGTTCTTCCATTTGCTGACTACATCAAAATTTTTCCTTTTGATTTGAAGGACGTTATGTTATGAAAGATCTCTCTAGTTTTCTGACCAATTCTCCTTTACTACATCTTTTTTCCTTGCTCACTTGTAACTCAAGGACACGCTAGTCTTCATACACTTATTGCAAATCTCATCTATTCTAACAGATGCTTTTAATTTTTCACCTTCCAGCTTGATTTCCCTGGGTTCCACTTGTGGGCCTCCAGTGAACATGACATGATGCTACATGGTTACCTCTCTTGTTTTGAGTTTGGCAGATCTCAGATTAAATTGTTTCTTTCCCAGGATTGCTCGCTGGGCTTCCTCTGTCTATGAGTGACACTGCGGCTGACCACCTATGCTTGAAGTTCTCGATTCGGGTTCCTCCTGAGCCATGGCTTTGTATGCGATCAGTCATCAAGCCTCAGTGGTTCTTTGCTTTCACTTGCTTTTCCATCTCTCTTTCTACCACCTGACTCACCCATCATGTCTCATGTTGTGAGTTTGGCCTGTACCGTTTCTTCTGCTTCCAGTTTTTATTCTGCACACAGTGTGTTTTACATATTTTACCTGAAGTCATCCTCAAATGCAACTTTAATTCTAATAATTGCTGGTTTAAAAATGAATTGGTCATGATTTCTTGACTGATTACCTGGAACCTAAGTCTCTCAAGCAGCCTGGCCCTCACCTCCCTCTCCTCTTGCCCTCTGCTCCTCACACAGGTGCCATCCTTGAGTCCGAGCAGCCTGCACATTTTATGCTGAACTTGATCAGTCTATTTCCTACCCTTCACCTATTGGAATCTCACCTATATCAAAAGAAGGAACACATACTCTTACACTTCTGTAAAATGCCTTTTTGCAGCGTCTCCTGAATTTATCTGTTTCTTTGTTTTATTTTAGTGGGTAAAGAAGTGAGTTAATATTTCTAAGAGGCTAAAACACAGGGCAGTTTTTTCTTTTTCACATTTTCCACAGTGCTGAGCACACTGTGCTGCAAACAGTACACAATTTAGTGCCAAGTGACAGAAATACAATAGAACTAGTCATAAATTGTCTAGCAGTGCTGGATATGAAAGTCCTTCATTTTCCTCTGTGCGGAATCAGGCCTTGCATTTCTCCATATCAAAATTTGCTCCACTTTTTCTGTCTATGCCAACTCATTTTTTTAAAGTGTGGTTGTGTGTGTGTGTGTGGATATAATTCGAGGAAATGCATTGTGTTTGCAAACCAGCTCCCCTTGGTTTTCAGAAGTTTGCACAAGCACATGTATGTAGCATGTTTGCTTTTCTTTATTTTCTCAGCATTTGAGGGCTAACTGGCAGTGTGATCATCTTGACAACATTGTCATTACTGCTAAATGTGTGTAAAGATTCTTTCTCTGTGCGTCATTTCATTTTTAAGAGAAAAGAAAATGTTCACTTATTACATAGTTGGTTTTAAAATGAAAGGAATAAAATAAAATGGCTGTAATGTTTTATGTGCTATGTTTAATTATAGAAGAAATGTTTATTAGTAAATAGGGAAAATGTGAAGACACTGTTTAAATTGTCTGTAAGTGGCTAAGCTAATATTTTTCTTACTGTACTTTTACATTGAATGCAATGTATCTCTTTCACACATGGGTTTCCCTGAAAATTGAGCAAAATTAAAGTTTAAGACAGGAAATGTCATTTTAATGCATGTCTCAATTTTATATTTGATTTCTGAGGATAACAGAAGTCCTCTGCACATGATTTTGCTTACTGTATGAGCTGATTCTGTGAGATGCTGACGTAGACCAGTGCATAATATGTGCACAGTAAATAGGAGCTATTATTGTCTCATTGTAAGATTGCTTTTCACAAGGCCCCTACTGGAATAAAAATCTAGAGGGCATTTTGTCAAAATGTTAATGATAGTAGAATTAGAGATACAGTAAATGTTTTTTTTTCTGCTAAGATGCTATTGTTTATTCCTTCACATAATGTCCCCTCTATTGAATGCCCCCTATATGCTAGCCACATATGCTAAGCCCTACTCATCCAAATACAGATGGCACCACATCTTCCTTCCAGGTAAAACTCTATGTTTTGTATAAAGACTTATCATACATACTTTAAAGAAAGTTTCTGTAAGTGTTCTCTAATTCTTCCTAATTAACAGATGCTAATAGAAGTGCTTATATTTGTACTCTGCTGTAAGCCAGGAAGGGCATACCTATATTATTCTTCTACCTATATTGTTCTTCTACCTATATTATTCTTCTGTGCTTGAATTCTTATTGTAACCCTCTTAGAGAGGCAATCCGGTGACAGCGTGTTTTTTATTTTACAAATGTGGGGCAGTAGTCACCCAAGCTCGGGTGGGCAGTAGAGCGCATGTGGGATCATTTAAAAAGGGCACATTTGAATGACTAATTTGCTTACTGTTTTGGATTTCTGAATAGAAGATTAAATAAATATTGCTGCTGCCATTTCCTAAGTAGTGAGCACCTGCTTTTCTTTTCTTCTGACATTGAGCAGAGACAGTTGTTTCTACATTTCATGTAATGAGAAAAAGTTGATGGTTTTTCCACTGCATTATTGAAAAGCTATTATTTTGAAGTTATTTCACTCCATGGTATGGAGGCATTACATTTTCTTTCTTTTCTTTCTCCGTGCCCTTATGTTTGTTCACAAAAACATATGTGTTTCTTCCTTGGAATGGTGTATTCATCAACTTTTTCATTGTTGAGATACAATACCTGACACTCACAATTAAAGGAGGAGAGGTTTAATTGGCTTATGGTTTTAGGAGATTTGGTCCATGGTACTCAGCTCCAATATAGGTGCATCATGGTGCAAGGACTTGGAGGAGCAAAAGATACTTGGTTTATGGTGACTAAGTAGAGCAGGGGACCGGTGCCAGAGAGGATGGGGCCAGGGACCATGCATATTACCCAAAGCCAGGCTTCATGGTTCACCCATAAATGTCCTTTACTAATGTTCTAGGAAGTTGCCAAGCCAATCAAGTTGACATAATTAAACTTAAGCACCAGAAATAAAATTTTAAGATATTTACAGTGGGTTTGCTGGGAATGAAATTTAGCCTCCTTCACTATGTGGAAGCAAGCACATTTCACTGTTACTTTTGGTATCCTCTATTTGTGAAGAATATGTATTTTCTTCACAAAACCAGTTCATCAAATTATGGAGAGATTAAATGACCCTAATTTGTGCCTAATTAAAATATTCAACATGTTGTATACAGCAATGTGAAAAAACCTAGAGGACTTGAGGTAATTCACACAGATTTGTTTAATATTTTCAATCGCAGCTCTTTTCATTCCACAAAATAATAAAAATTCTTTAATTTGATTATTATAATTTTAAATGATTTTTTTCATTTAAAATGTTGTGTTCCCTTCCCCATGATTGTGCTGTGAACTTTTTCAAAGAATGAACCTAGGGAATTCACAGTATATGGGAAGAACAGCACAGGAACCATTACATCCTTAAAGGTCATTGATGCAATGTCCTCTCACACCTGACTTGCGAGTTACACGTCTATCAAAGGAGGAACTCAGGACCAAACACAGAATAGAAAAATGTAGAATTCAGACCCAGCACAGAGGACAGTATTTCACAAATCACAAGAATAAGCATCAGTTTGTATTTTATAGGACTCAAAGAGGATGCAAACCTCCTTTTTGTGTTCTTATTTAGAGTTTAGAATTTAGGGGAAACTGCGAAAAATTGTTTGCAAAGAATTAGCATTTACTAAATATAGTAATGGGGGGAGTCTTCCACAGGGGAAAGTCATCCCAGGGCAGACGAGATGGGGCTGAGAATAAAGATAAATACTCAACAGCTTTCACTGAGTCTGAAAGACGCAAGAAGTGGGACCCGAATGGGACCAGAAAGGAAGCATAGTCAAACTGAAAGTTTTGGGAGTGTTTCAGTGAGAAGGCTGCACTTCATAGCTGTTGCATAGAAATATATTCATTAGCTAGAAGATTAGTAATTCACTGAAGTATAGAATAGCTATTGTCTTGCTGACCACCTATCATGCCATCACATGCACCCTGGTCATAAGACTCATAGTACATACATTACACTCCACTAAAGCTCAGAGAAACTCGGCAATGTGCTCCAGGTCACACTGCTGTTAATTGTGAGAGCTTGAATTTGAGACCTGGTCTTTCTGCTTCCTTTATATTTTATCACATCTTTTGCCACACTAACACTTCCTACTTATTTTAGCTGGAAATTGGTTCCTTTCTCCCTACTAATAGTATCAGTTAAGTGACTTAACTGTGTGTTATTACAAGTTAATGTCAGGTCTAGACATTTAATTGTCACCAGTGACTTGGGTTTGTAAAGTTAGGTAATCTATTTGGACTTAAAATCTACTCCCCCCTTTTTTAAGTAACAGAAGATTGTTATCAAGTGAGTGACTGCTGGAAAAGGGAGCAGTCATTCTATCAAGTAGTGATAAATTCTGCATGTGTTAGGGTGAAGGCTAATGTATGACAAAGATTACACTCACATAAAGAAGACAGGTTACTTTTCTCTTGCATTATAGTCCAGTTCAGTCAAATGTGGGAGATAGCTTTGTGATGTCATCCAGAGACCCAAAGTGTGCTTCTGTTCATGATGAAGCTGGTCCCTGTTACATTCCTCTTATAAAAAGTGAGACACTGGGAAAGAAGAGTGGAGAGCATGCCGGAGGCTTGACAGTGACCTGCGTCATTCTCCATCTCCCACTAACCAGCACTTAGACACAAGACCAGCCTACAGCAAAGGAGGCTGGGAAATAATGTCTCCTCCAGTGCAACAGGTGCCTAGAGCCAGAGTAAAAGCTGACTGTACAAGACGCCAGCAGTCCAGTGTCAGAAAAATGTGTTCTCTGAAAAAGATAGGATGATTGGGCAAATGGTTTTCCAGTAAAATTCTGGGAAAAAGACAAAGGCTAAGCATTGTAAATATGACAGTACCACGTGCTGTGGCTTGGATGTTTCCTCTGCAAATCATGTATTGGAAACTTAGTCTCCAGTGGCTTTGGGAGGCAGGGCTTAATGAGGGGTGATCAGGCCTTAAGGACCCTGCTTTCATGAAGGACCAACAGCTTTCCTGGGGCAGTGTGGTGCTTATTATGTTGTTCCTTTTTGTCTTTCTCTTGTCCTTTCTTGGAGCGTCTCCCATGGCATAATGCAGCATAAAGGTCCTTGTCAGATGCTGGTCCTAATCTGGACTTCTACACTGCAGAAACATGAGCCATACTTTTCTGTCTTATATAAATGACTCAATCTCAAGTATCTTCCTATAGCAGCATAAACAGATCCAAGCAGCAGCCAGGGCTTGGCTCTTCCTGTCAGTCAGATTATCTTGGTCATAATTGCAAACTTAGGCGCAATTTAAATGAAGTACTTTCAAAAATCCCCAAGGAATGCTAGAGGAGGGTAAAGGAGTAGGGTCAGCTTGGGTCTCTGTGAGCTAATGGCTCAATTATGCAGTTTACAAGTCCTTATATGTATTTAATTTCATTTTAGCTTTCCAAAGTGGGTTATGCTGACAATACTCATTATACCAACGCTTTACACTTGAAATTCAGGCCAGTGGGTCCACAGAGCAGGGGTTAGTTTTGCACAAGGCAAAGCCACCATCCCATTGCTACCCCTGTGCTGGGGTCTGGAAGCCTAAAGAGGTGGTTACTTAATTTTCCACTTTCAGGTGGCCAAGAACAAAGATTCTTTAAATCTTAACTACAGAGCAAGGAGAACTTGCATAGCTTGTAGAAAATTATTTCCTAACTAAAAATAAGGCTTCCTGGTAGATGCTATTTGCTAGATCAGACACCTTCAGGGCTTTTCATTGGCAAAACTTTGTCTCTAGTGATTTGTACTCTAGGCTTATTGTACTCTAAACAAACACTTTCTTTCTTCATTAAGCGGATAGTTCTTTTAGGTAATGGGAGGACAGGTTGGCAGTTACTCATGGAAAGGATTTTTTAATAGTGGAAAAAATAGACTATCTTGATGTCGAAGTTCTTGAGACTAAATTAGCAAAGCAGGTGGACAGATCATAGCTTCTCTGGAGCATAACTCCAGGGGGAATCTGAGCTGTTTTTGGTAGTTGTCCCAGTTCCTTTTTGCCTGAGACTCAACAAAGAAATATGCATCTTTTAACTTTATTGTTGTTTCTTCTAAGGTCTTTTCATGGTAGACAAAAATCAGAGCTGTACAGATTGTAAAGGGCAGCATTCCAGGACAACCTGTGAAATTAAAGGTATCAGAAGACCCTTATAATTTGTTTACTAGGGTAGAGGAATATGAGATTTTGAATTATATTATTTTTTCCCCCAGGAGTTTCCATATATTTATGAATTCTGTCCCCCTCACCCCGCTATGGGAAAGAAAAGAAAAAGGAATTGGATGGCTGGTGCATAGATCCTTCTAGCTGGGATGTGGAAGGATGCCTCCTTTTCTACAATCACCTTTTATAAATCATCAGTCTGGTTATCCTAATGTGTTTTCCTGAATACTCATAAGGTTGAACATCTTATGTTTGTTGAACCTTTGCATTTCCTCCATGAGGATTAGATTTTTGGAACTTTGGCTTATTTATTTATTTATTTATGAGAGGCATAGACAGATTTATTAGGCAGAGTTGAAGAACTACACACTCAAGACAGAAAGTACATTGTGGGTATTCAAGAGAGACACTTTGATTTTTTGATATTGCCTTTTGGTATTGTTTGTCTTTTTCCCTTAATGATTTTTAGAACTTTGCAAATGTTACAGATTTTATTTTTTTTACTGTATAGTTTGATATTATTTCCCATACTAAGATGGTCAAAATTATTTTCTTTAGTTACTTCTCCTAATTTCGCTTTTTCTATTACCATTTGCATTTGCCATCTTTCTGAAATTTGCATGCAGTATTGCACGGAGGTGTTTATCTTTTTTCCTCTTTCAGCACTAATAGAACATTTGGTTCCTGGGACATGGTTGAAAAGATCTGAGGCTGTGATCATTGAGTTTATAAACTGTATCTCCTATGATGCTACCATGCAGATGAAAGATACTAGAAACCAGATGTAGTAGGAACAAAATTGATCTGTTCTTTCTTCAAACTATTATTGATGCTCAGATTTGCTGTAAAAACATGTTTTAGCTGGGCAATGTTACAGAAGAGGTAGGGAGGCAAAGTGTGTCTTGCAGAGTGAAGACAGGTCCTTATGTAACTTGCAAGCGGAGAAAAGCTATTATTTTATGGAGCAGGGAGTAGCAGGGATAAGAGAGATGCATTTAGTTGCCCATATGTTTTATATTCTGTCTTGAAGTAAGATCAGCATACTTAGAGGTATTTTATCTGTGCCCGCTAAGCTCCTGTTCATAATCTCACTGCAAGTCATGCCTGTTATCTATAAGAAGGATTTCTCTGCCTATGACACTGATAAAAATGTAATAATGCAGGTGCAAGGAAATGACCAGCATTTCTAGTAATATCCTTGAGGTAGATTGTGTTGGAAAATGGTAGAAACATCTGGTTAAAGTTTCTATCATAAGATAGCACCTTTGGAGCAAAGAAAAATCTTTTTCTAATCAGAGCAAAATATTACTATATCTTTCATATTTGCCTCATGAAATTGCACTCTAGATTTTTGGTCCTAATGACATACTTTTGGGTGACTTCTCATCTTGCTTTGAGGTTCTTTAAGGTTTATTTTCTTCAGTTTTGTGTTGGAAAAACAAATTCCTGCTTCATGTTTTGGAAGGTGGCTGCTTTTAGGTGGGGACCTTCCTTCATACTCCTCAGCTGTTTTTTGAAAGTGTAACTTGCAGGTAGTTGCTGTGCTGGTCAGGGCTGTAATTGCACCTGCCTGTGCAGCCAGGGCTGTAATTGCACCTGCCCCACTTAGCAGTTCAGCCGCCTCATTCAAATCCCAGGGCGGGACGCTGTTCTCCCTCCTCCTACCGCAGCGCTCCGCGGTGCTCTCCCTGTCCACAGGCAGCATCCCAGCCGCTCCTCGCGAGTCAGAACCTGTGCATTTGTGAAACTAATGCTTGAGAAATTGTTTCACAGCACCAACAGAGCATACATAACTTGAAGTTTAGTTTCCGTGATCCTTGGCTCATCTGATATACAACAGATGATTCTTTGAACAAAACCAAAACATAAAAGACAAACCTCCGAGTCCAGAAAACCCAAAGACAGTCTCCAAATCTGTATGGTGACCAGCTATGAGAAATGTTTACAATGCAGTTAGTGACTTAGGCCTTTGGAGCTGCAGAGACTGGGGCAGGAATCCTGGTTTTGTGGTTTTTCTGGTTCTGTTCCCAGCAAGTGATTTAACTTTGCTGTACCTCAGCTGTAAGTAAGTGCTCTAACTCTCAGCTCCATAGTCTTTTGACTCTACTGTCCCTTCTGCTTCACAGAGTGGATGAGCAAATGGCACATGGATGTACGGAATGATGCTCAATCATACTTTTCTTTCAGGAACTTAGGTTTGCTATACTGCTTTTCTGAGGGCAGTAACATCAACCAGATAATAAATGAAATAGGGATAAGGGAAAATGAAGAGAAATCTATGTAAAAGCCCTATTAGGTTGTCTTAATAGTTTAACTAACATTAATAAATTACTAATTACATAAAAAGTCTCCAGCTAATTTGCTCTAAAAATGAATCAATGGTCCTGGCATTCTGCCATATCACAACCTGTGCTTCTTCTCTTTGAATCCTTGACTTCCGTCACCTTTGGCTGAAGACACCTGGTTCTGGCTCACTGGCAAATTTTATTTGTGTGTATTATTACTTTGAACAATGTCCATAAATACATTTTATTGCAGTAGTATGGAGTGAACTCAGGGCCATCTCACAAAGCTACATTCCAAGTCCTCTTCCTTTATTTTTTGAGACAGCATCTCACTATGTCACTTAATTGTCCAGGCTGTCCTGGAACTTGCAGTCCTCCTGCCTCATCCTCCCAGTGCACTGAAATATTGGTGTCTTTCCCCAATCCACACCTTTTGAAGAAAGGCAAAGGGAAGTATGGTTTCTTCTTTGAAATAGCATGTGATCAATACGTGAGATATATGAAAGACACTTAACTGAAAAATGGTGATGAAGTGTATTTCTTTTGTAATTCGGAATAACACACGAGAAAAAAGAGGAGCTATGAAGACAATACAGTTATGTCTTAGTTATTTTCTCTTGTTGCTGAGACAAAATAGCTGAATATAATACCCAAACTATCCAAATATATGTTGGGAAAAGGTTTATCTAGCTCACAGTTTGTGGAAGTTTTAGTACATATTTTCCTGGCTCCAAGGCAAAGGGCAATGGTTCATGGGGACAGAAGACAGCAAAAGTAACAAGAGCAAAAGGGAGCAGTGTGGAGAGAAGAGTCTTTCTGTCCCTTATACTGTATGTAGGTCACACCCACCTTGAGTGCAGCACTCAAACCCATAATCCCAGCACTGGACCATGAATCAACCACAAATTCTGAAAACCTGCTTCCATGACTGTGTGAGACATTGGGGGCAACCAGACACAAACCATAACACAGCAGAAAACTACACTTTATGGAGCAGGACATACGATGGATGCACTGTTGATAGTCTACCTATTTGATGTCGTGTCAGGAAAAGAGCTTGTGATGTGCTTCATCTTGCACCTTGGGATTTGTTCTTGAATTGGGTAATCATGGTATGAGGCTTCATTTCATGTCTTAAAGCTGTCACTTCCCTTTTTTTATTGTATAATTTTTAAAATAAATCTCAGAATCTTTTGACTCAGCGTAAAGTTGACAAAACAAAATCCTCCCTCCCGTCTCCCTCTTCTCCTCCTTTCCTTATTTCCTTCTTTTGTGCACTGGGGGGCTGAACTCAGCATCTTTGCACTGAACTATGTCTCCAGCCCTTTATATTTTGAGATGGGGCCTCACTAAGTCACTGGGTTGCTCAGGTAGGGATTGAGTTTGTCACTCTCCTGCCTCAGCCTCTGAGAATGCTGGAATTACAGGCATGAACCACCACGTTTGGCTGACAATACTAATTTTTTATGTTCCAATTATTTCATTTAGTGAGCATGTCAATTCAGTTAAAAGACAAATTTAATGATGATAAAGAAAATGTTGCCTATTAAGCACACTCTGAAGGGAGTATAAATAACTGCTTAATTAAAACTTAAGTAGATTTGCAAAACCTGATTATTCAGGTAATAGGTGTCCCAGTTTAGAGCAATGCTACTACGCTGATTTCCTCAATAGATGTGATGCAAAAATCTGCATAAAAGTCTACGGAGTAAAATTAAATTGCTTTGCTATGAATACAATGCTTTCTTTTTAAGAACTGTTTTACATTTTTAATTTTATATTTGTAATGATTTTATGTTAATTTACAAAAGATTAGAGTTTTTTTGGGGGGTAGGTTTTTTTCCTGTAAATATTTTTTTCTTGAAAGCCTAAGGCAATTTTAAAAATTCATTTAACTCATGGTTTAGATGACCTAAAACTTCTTGAAAATACTTAAAACAATTTTTTTAAACTTGGTTTGCAACTGGGTCGGAACTCTTCTTTCTTAAGGGTCAAGATTTGGGCTAAGTCAGAAGCCCAGAGCATTTGCTTGTTTGTGCTGAAGCAGAGATTGCTCTATGCCTCCCCAACCTGCTAGGCTGCATCTGTCCTCTGCTTAGGTGACCCATGTCCTCACCTGGAGCTGAGGGACCCTCTTGAGAGACACGTGGCCTCTGGGGTGCCCCTAGGGCCACCCGTGTGCAGACAACTGAGTGTGAGCAGAAGCTGTGAGAAATCTGCCCTTCAGTGGACGCCGGGGCACCCTTGTGCTGCATCCCACAGCACCTCTGCGCTGTCCACTCGCCTCCCTTGGCCAGCTTTGTACCCAGAAAAGGGATGAGATGGGAGAAGACGCTCAGGGCTGCAGTGCAGTGCAGCCTAGCACAGACTGCGGCATGTCCTGCCCTGCCCCAGGAGCCCGCCTGCCACGCTGGACACAGCCTGGCATCCCGGTCTGAAGTGAGCAGTCCCTCAGCCCAAACGCTGTCCCCACTTAGACTGCGAATGCAGCCTTGTGCCCTGGACCACAGCCCAGCAGCCAAGATCACACCCTTCACCTGGGGGCTCTGAACCAGGCCACACCTGGGCTTCTCTTCAGTGTTTCCAGCCTGGAGAGTGGGCACCGGCTCTGCAGTGGCCTCGATGGTCAGGTGACAGTAAGGTAGCACAGCACACTCACTGTCTGGTGGTCTTGCTACCAACAGGGGCAGGACTCTGGTGCAGTTTCCTAGCGATGGGGAAAGAAATCCACAGGGGGAATTGCAAGTCCAGCCAGCAAGCATGGCCATGCTGATTCCTGTGGACGGGAGGCTGCTGGAGGCTGCGGAAGGGTTTCCTTCGTGGGGAGGCCTTTCCTAGCTATCTCTCCCTATTGTCTTTCTGATCTGAATATCTCGACCCTGTGTACTCACAGCTCCTCCCCAGCCTTGTGATGCACACAGATTGCAGGGAACAAACCCGGTATGGGTCCCTGTGTATGGCACCTTCCCAAGTGACCAGTGAGCTCCTGGTCATCAGGCCAAACTCCAGCCAAGACCCAAAGTAAAGGCATTTCAGTGAACAGTTTGATTTGGTTATGCTGATAGCAGAATGGGGAGTTGAGCTATAAATTATTTATTTTTAATTTATTCATTTGTGAAACTTTAATGACGTTCTGGGATTTTAATATTATCCTACATGGTTAATAAGTCATCACTGGCTATGATTAAACATTGCATAAAAAATAGAAATAAAACCTAAAATATGATCTCCAAAGTAATAAATGCTGATAAATTATTTTTTAATCTGTTTTATGTGTTATGGGGTATTTATGGAATGGAATTGATGAATAAACCAAATTTATGTACAAGATAATTTTCAAATGATACTTTGATTTGGTCAGAGATGTGAGACCTTATTCTCTGATGGTTCTTTTGAAATAAATGTGGATCATATATTCTATGTGAATCTTAGCCACTGATATTCAGGAAAGAGGCACTGAGTGCCTCTGACATGAATAAAATTCTTTTTCTCCCAATCCATGTTTTAAAACTTAAACTCAGACAGTCTTTTCTAAGCACTGTGTCTCTATTTGCAGAAAGTAAATGTAGATTCCAGGGTATCATAACCCACTAACACCACTGGGGAGATACCAAATACTTCACTTTTATGAGATCATATATCATTTATTAACAATATATATTAAATGGATCTGAGATTATATATGTGCATATATCAGTAATATATGCATGGAGCTTGAGAGACTTATTCTGAACTCTTTGATGATAGCAATATCTCTGGGCATGTGAGAAAAATTTTGGAAAATTGCATACTATTTAAAATCCTTTTTAAAAGCATCATGATAAAATAATGTAACATAAGACGTAGCATCCTATGTGTTGGGTTCCATGGTGTTAGCATTTTCACAATGTTTTGTGAGCATCACAGCTGTCTATTTCCAGAATTCCTTTGTTGTGTAAATCAAAGGTCTATATCCATTATAAAACTCTGTTTCCTCTCCTTTCAGTCTTGTAGAAAAAAAACTACAATTTAGCTGTCAAATGCTGAGGAGCATAGTTCATAGTTTAATAGTTGAAGATAGGTATTTAAAAACTTGACAGTAAACCAGTCAGAAGCACATTAAAAGTCAACAAGATGCAAACACAAGAATGTAGGAACCCAGTCTCTCAAGGGTCTCATTTTTGTGAGCAACATCCGCCCTCAAAATAAAGTTGCCGGGTTTCTTCTCAATAACACAAGCAATGTAAGGTCTTATGAGAGTCCCATATCTGAGTCTCCCAACAGCTAAGGGCTTAGGTGTTCCATCTACAGGCTGAGATGAGAGGATTGGACCAGAGGTGGTCTTCCAGTGTCACACATTTGCTCAAGTGTTTCACTGGGCTCCTGCGAGCACTGGGATAGCTGGTGTGAGGAGAGCGATGGATGAAGTGGGTGAAGGGCTCTGCCTGGTTAGAACTTACACTCTCACGTAGGTGGGGACGAGATAACGAATACACTAGCTACAAAACGACCTGGTATATTACAGGTTGAGAAATATTTTGGCTAAAAAAATTGAAGCAAGAAAGGAAAGAGGACTATGTGGGGAGGGCTGCTCTGGGAAGGTGAGGGTGAAACCCTGAAGATTTGGGGGCTGTGGGCATCTCAGGACCTCATGGCACAATGGTAGCTCCAGGTGGGGTTCCCCTGACATGCTCTTCTTATTTTGAACTAGCATATAATTTGGTTAAAGACTCTCCTGTTTGATATAGTGTATGATAAGCACATTTTAAGATAAAATCGCTTTTTATTACTACTGAATATAAAAATCATCTTTAGTGTTTTCTAATATTCATATATGAAAGCAAAGTTTGACCCTTACCCTTGTGCCATGTGTGACCTAGACTTAGCATTTGCCTTTAAAGTGATCTGGGGAGAAGCATGAGTCACAAAATGTAAGAGGACTGCATCGTGTGCTTTTATACATGTGTTACTACATAAACCCTATACATTAAGACATAGATTTGAACATATTTTGGAGAGAAGTCAAGGCCAGAGGCAAACTGCTTTCATGACTTGGAATTTAGAATTCTTTTTTGCATGTAAAAACCATTTTAGGGTCTATTTATGTCAAAATAAAAGCGATAGGTTTAGCTTGGTATTTGCAAGCACTTTGCAGAAAATAACACTGCAGGCCTGCAAGCTTTTATTTTCAATAGATGAAAAGTCTAATTGGATGCAATTGTCATTAAACCTCTACCTAGTAGTAGTGATTTTAAAATTTCTTATAGTATCTTGATAAGTTCTATAAAATTGCAGCTTTGTCTTTTCCTATGGGTGATGCTGATATGAATATAAAAGAACTTATTCTGCTCATCATCTTGTATCTTAACACCACTTTGAGCTTTTTCTTTGACTTTTAGTCATTTAATAACAACATTTTAAAACACAATATAGCTATGAATACCTTCAAATTTAACTTGATTATAACACTTTATTTAACTTTGGATACTTTGCTGTAAAACTTCATGGGCCCCGTTTATTCAGTTTCACCTTGATAACAGTCTTCCTTTCTTTACTGCTTATTAAAACAAATAGGGGAAAGGATTAGAAAAAGATAAATTTGTATCATTTGATAATTCATCAATTACAAAAGCACACTGTAATTGGATATAGTTCACACATTAGTCTCAGGGAATATCTTTCTGAACCAAAATTAGCAACAAGTAATAGTAGTATTGATGTTTATTGCGTATTTATTATATGTTGGAAATTTTGCATCATCCTCTTATTTAGTGCTTGCAGTTGTCCTGGGAACTAGAAATGACTGTCATCCTTGTAAATGGAGAAACAGAGTCATAGGGGCTTAGGTCATTTGTCCAATGCTTTTGCCCAGAAGGAAGTCAGGTATCTGAATTTGAAGTCTGCCCCCTTCCCTTACTGGGCCAAGGAGCATTTACTGCCTCCACTCTTTCTCCAGCAGGTTCTTGTGAGTAATGAGGTAGCCACTGGACAGAGCCCAGAAGGGAGGACATGGCATACCTTTGGCTAGTTTGTTTTTGTTAGTGACTCTTTAAGAGATAACATCATTCCAAAGCAGCATAATTAGTATATTCATGTTATAAATCTCAAGGATTATGCTTTGTAGTTCTTTAATTCTATCTGTGAAGAGTTCTCATCTCACAAACAGCCATCTGCTCTGGCTTTAATTTCTTTCTTCTCATCTGTAAACATCTGTGGCTCCTTCCTATAGCCAGCTTACCTGGTGGCGCTGTTCATAAAGGCTATTGTTTTAGGTGCACAGGATAGTAAATGCCTAGAAGATTGCTTTTTAAATAAGCAATGGCTAAAAATGCAAAATAGAGTGCTTATTTTGTATAACATTGGTAAGCTGTTTTATTCATTTTTATTTTTTCAGTCTTAATCTTTTATTAGTATGTGTTTGCAATACGTAATAATTACATTCTTTACAAGGAGTCAGTACATGTACATAACACATCTTAACTCTTTCTTCCCCTTTCCCTCCCCTTCTGCTGTTACTTTGCAATCTGCCACTCTACACACATTTAAAATTCAGAAACTTAAAATAATGATCCATATATTTGACAACATATTTAATCTGTATCTGAGAGAGGAAAAAGATACCAGTAACTTGATTCCCCAGCAGACACTGAAATATGGTATTACAGAAGACGAAGGGAAATAAGTCAGTGAAACTATTTCTTCAATCAAGATCCCTTGAGTCAGATTCCATCTTCTCCTCTTGTTACTCTTGCCTCTGAGTAACTGAGTCCCTCACTGTAACTCTTGAAGGCCATTTCTCCACCAGGTGGGTAGGGATATGTGTTTTTCCCACGATGGCTTGAATAATAATGCACTGTTTATAAAACATAGCTTCATCCATTTTAAATATGTATTCCCTTCATACGTTTCAGCTAGTGATCTTGCATATTTTTTTCAATGCTATTTGTAAATTTGGTGAATTCTAAATCAGCACTCAGGTGGTTCCCATCTGCTCACTCACTCCTGGGACTTAGAGAAGTTACAGGCTTGAGAGAATAATCGACACAAGTCCTTCCTGGAAAAGCTACCACAAAATAAAGATGGTAACTAAGGACAGATACAGTCCCTTTGCTGGTGGCTCTCCATACCTTCCTCTCTTGGGAAGCTGTGTCCCTTTGAGTCACTCATTCCAGGAAACCTACCCCAGCACTGGGGTTAGACCAGGACTGGGGGGATAGTCATGTAAACTGACCGATCTGCTTTGTGTTACTGATAAACCTTTCATGGAGATCAGATATAGGACCCTTTTTAGCTTTTGTTTGCAATTATTCATTTACTTGTCTAAATCCTTCTGTGGATTGTGAGCTCTTTGAGGACAAAGATGATGTTTTGTTCATCCTGGCACACCAAGGATCAGTATAATGCCTGGAACAGAATGGTCATTCAATAAATATGCAGTGGATAGCTGAGGGTCATTTACTATTTTTCTGCCTATGAAAAATGCATCCATAGCATGTAGAAACAATATGCCCCAAGTTCAACTATGATCTGTCTACAGTCACAACCCAAAGTTTTTCTGGAATTCTAGTCTTTAACCTCAAATCACCATTCATGGCCATTGGAAGTCACACATTTAGAGCTGTTGGAAATGCAAACCCTATTTTATTATACCATGGCCAGGTCCTGAGAAATCTCTGAGGTTGGACAAAGAAAGAGAAGTCAAGGAAGGAGGGTGCAAGTGAGTGACAGAGAGAGGATGAAAAACAGGAGAGTAGTTTCTCCAAAGCCAAGAGACAGCAGAACTTCAGGTGGAAACAGATACCTGCCACTAAATCCCCATCCATCCCGCCTTCCCCCTGCACTTGCCATTACCAGTTGCAAGAGCTGACCTAAGGAAGGAAGTCGGTTCACGTCCCAGGCCATCTCCATCCCCCTTTGCATCCAGAGGGAGCAACAGTCCCTACAAGTTTGCTCCAAGTTTGCAGTGGGATAAAATCTTAAAAGTCATATAGCATTCCCTGCATGGCCTAAGTGCTATATAAACACCAGTTATTAATTCTCTTATTTGTTGCATGATCCATTTGAAATTAGAAAAACAGAACTTAATATCCTTCTGTAAGACATTTATTCCCACTGAGCTCTCACTCCTTTCTGTCTTCTAAGCTTCGGGGCCAGGCTGGACTCACATCTCATTGGGGATGCAGAACTATTGGAGAAGGAGCCAAGAAAAAGTGTTCCTTTTCTCTCGAAATAGGAGGAAGTGAGGGTAAGAAATAAAGGGAAACTAGATAGAAGTCAGTGGAAGAAAGAAGATCAAATTCAGTATTACCAAAAATTTCATTTTTAAATCATCCTGAACTATACTTAAGACTGTGCTTAAAAATACACTTAGTGATGGAGGATGTTTCATATTTTGATATTCAGCTTGCAAAGGCCAGTGGTGTGCTATGTTTTGTGGGAAGAGTAACACATCTATCAAGAGCACACTTGGCAGTCAGTAGAACTGAAGTCAGAAATGCTGGCACTGGTGCTGACTGACTGCATAGTGATGGAGGGTTTCTTTATTTAGGCCACAATTTTCCTACCTGCAAAGTGGAAATTCTAGTAGCAACCACTGTGGGCTTATCTTGAAGATGAAACTGGATAATATTAATAAAACTTAGCTGAGGATCTGGGGCAGAACAAGTAGTCAATGAGGATAGGCATTGATAGGCAGATGGATAAAGAGGTAAATACAAAAAGAGAAAGACGAGAGTGACAGCGAGAGAGAGACAGCCATTGTTTTTCAATCTAGGGAAATGGATACTAAGTATGAAGGAGATGATTCTAATTTTAATCTTTTTAAATCACATATGAAAATTAGTATCTCTGAGGAAGTTTAAGGGGCAATGGCCATTTTCAGTGTCAGACCAGAGAGGAAGTTATTGAGAATCTGACTGACTTAGTGTTCTGTAAGCTTTGGCTTCCCTGCTTCTTACGTGGTGTTGTAGACACAGTAATGAATCTTTCAACTACTGGTTAAACAACTTAGAAACACATTTGCTATTAGAGTGTTGATAAAGTAGTGTAACTCTCTAGTGTCCCTGGGGATAAAGACAGTAGGGTACAGTTAACATCATTCACTCTTGATGAAAGCAAGTCTTTGAAACAGGGACATCTACCATGAGGAAGCTGCCAGAAAAGCATGTTTCTGTCTTACAGTTGGCAAACATGAAAGAGAATGTTGGTCAATATAATCATTCAATAAGAAAAAGTAGCTGCTCCTCAGTGAGAAATGGAGAGTGTCATCTGGAAAGTTTCCTGCCATAAACATATTTCAAATACAGAAATCTGTGTGTGCATATGAGTAAAAAAATGTGGTACATGCAATGTATGATGTAAAACAAAGGTGAAGTGGTTGCCGGAATTAGGCAGACTAGATGCCAGCTGGTGTGTGTGCTGGACCGAATGGCCCCCAAGACAAAAAAAGCACCCACCTGTTATTAAGAACATGATGGGCAGAATCCTAGATTTTCACATACCCTTCCTTGACAACTTATATCTTTCATATGTAATGTTTCTATATTACCTATATATATTATTCTAGGTTGCAATATCAAAAATAAAATATTATTCATGTTAGTTATCTCTTTTATTAATAGGTGAGTATTATTGCTAATCCAACAGTATTAGGAGATGTTTGCCTGATAGATTTGTGTGATGTGGACTAGTGTTTGTGGTAATGCAAATTTGTGATTATATTTGCAAGCATGGGTCTCCGTTATGAGTGGGGTTGAGGGGTGGGGGTAGGGGAGGAAGCAGAGGCACAA
The DNA here is from genome assembly GCA_004027295.1 of Dolichotis patagonum. Taxonomy (NCBI): domain Eukaryota; kingdom Metazoa; phylum Chordata; class Mammalia; order Rodentia; family Caviidae; genus Dolichotis; species Dolichotis patagonum. The sequence continues at coordinate 127,686 of PVJX010000241.1, read as the reverse complement.
AACATGTAAAATAATGTTTTTGCCCTAGCAAAGATTATACAATAAGAAAGGAAGACATAGTGTCTTAGTCACTTTTTTCTTGCTGCTGAGCCAAAATACCTGATAATCAAAGTGAAACAAGGGAAGGGTTATTTCTTACAGTTTTGCATGTTTCAGTCCATATTCAGCTGGCTCCAAGACAGGATGACATGGTGGGGCCACTGTTCATGACCACTGAAAACAGCAAGAGGAAACAGAGCAAAAGTGGGCAAGGCACACCCCCTTCCTTCCCTTACACTGTATGCTGGCTCTTCCCCTGGGTAGGTGCAGCATTCACATCACCAATCCTGGCACTAGACAACAAACCAATCACAAAGGCTAGATTCAGCTGCATCCATGACTGCATGAGCCTTGGGGGGCCATCTGAGCACAAACCATAACACATTGCATAAAAACATACAATAAAAGCAAGGGCTACTATTTGATGTGATTAATGTTTGCCAGAAAAGAGTTTTGCTAAAGACGATATTCTAACAGTGCTTTGGTAAATAAATAGATAGATCTGTGCTGGCAGATGGATATCTTTGGACATCCCCAACTGTGGTAAAGTGAAAGCAAAGTTCTGAGAGGCAACAAGAGAGTGTGTCAGCCCTGAAGAGCACTGTGGAGGGACTCCTCCAGTGCAGGTCTCCTTAATAAGGGAAGGGCAGGTAGAAAGTGATATTGATTATTATTCTAATAATGCAGGTTCATTTTGAGAATATGGAAATCTGTTACTATTAAACTGAGAGAAAATCACCAGAACTAGGCTTTAGGAAGACCCAGGCAGTAACACTTGGAAACAAGGCCCTGAAACTTAATGAGACATAGACATACAGAGGGCTCTTACATGACTTTTGGGGGAAGAAATATGAAAAGCAATACAGAGTTAACTGTGCTTCTAGTTTAGATATCAAGGGTGAAAGTAGTCCCTTAATGAGGATTGGAAAAAATAGAAAAATTGATTGAGAAGTGGAGGAGGGATGAAGAAAAGAGGAATGGTTAAAATGATAAATTTAATTTTGATGGCCATTACTGAGGAAGGGTGTTAATAGTGTTAGAAATACAGATTACACTTTCAGGAGCTAGCAGGTGTAGATTTGACAATCACTGGTATCCAAGCAGTAATTATGAGAGTAGATGATGTTGCCTAAGGAGATCAGGTACAACGAGAACAAAATGATGAAAACTGAAAGAGTAAGTAGGTTTCAGAAGTAATAATAGAATTCATAAAAGGAGACTGAATAATGTTCCACAATATAAGAGGAAAACCAAGGGGAAGTATTGTTACCAAACGTTTGCAGCGGAAATGTTTAAGAACATTTCAAAACTATTACATTCCAAAATATTACCTGTTGTCAAAAAATTGAATAGGATAAGAAATGAGACAACATTGAAACAGTCATTCTCAGGCAGTCATAGGACTAGTTCTAAAGCAGACAAGAGGGATAAATTTAGGATGAGCATTTCTAGCTATTATTTATTGAGCCATTTCTTTATCTCTAGTCTATTAACTCAAATTTCTTTATCTCTAGTCTATTAACTGTAATTAACTGTAAAGTCTATTACAACACCCTGACAAGGTAGGATTCATTATACATCTTTTTTTCAGTTGAGGAAATTGAGACATAGAAAAGTTACATACGTTCTTTAAGAACATAGCACTAATAAAAGACAAGAGTGACTCAAGTGCAGGCCACCTGGCTGCAGAGCCCCACTCTGTGAGCCCTGTGGGTAGTGACTTGGTCTAGAGTCAAGTGCAGCACTGGATGCTGTGCTGCAGGGACTGGGCCACCAGCTGACTTCCTGATGGACTCATAGGAGCCTCAGACCATGTGACAGTGTCAGTTGGGTAGAATCTGTAGAGGCTGAAAGATTCAAGTAGACCTTAATACACATTCAGGGGTGTGTCCAAAAGCTGAAATATGCAAATATAGGTTTATAGGATCCACTCAGGGGCTATTTCAGTGATGTAGCCCCAGTGGTTAGCTACAATTTGCACATTCCCTGAAAGAAAAAAAAAATGTAACTACACTGTTCTTTTCAAGGAAAATGGATTTTCTTTAGTTCCTAAGTGTTCATTTAACACATGTCCAAGAAATCATCTGGCTTGTAAAATAGCAAGAAAACACCAAAGAAGGGATGTTTTCTGATCTGAATATAAAAAAATTTTTAATAAACACTTTTGCATCTCTTTTTTAATCCCTAATTTTCCACTGCCCAAGTGTGTCCTCAGGGAGACTGATAATTAGTTAGAAGTGACAGGATAGAAGCAAAATGAAAATTCAGTATCCACTAACTGTACCACAGATTAAGTGCATGAAGGAAATCTCTCCTTATGAGCTTATGGAGAGGTTATGTTTTGCATTCATAGAACATTGTTTTCCCTGGAGCATCATAAAATAGAGGAATGTAAAATAACGGTTTGAAGCGGTGGGACATAATTAGCAGGTCCAGAGCCCCCATATATCTGATCTAAATCTGAATGAGTGCATGGTTAAAAATGGAGGTAATTGTTACTGCACCTGGGTATGTAACACTGAAGAAGTAAATTTGGGTGTGCTGGATAGGGGGATCAGAGGAAGACAAGGTCCAAGGAAGATTCTTTAGACCATAAAGGCTGAGGGAAGGGCCAGTGAAGAGAGGGAAGGGCTGAGAGAGGAACAGTAATCAGTGAAATCTTCTCCCCAGCTGGAAAGGCAGAGGGGTTTCCAGCAGGAGGGCAGACAGATTTGAGATGTTTGGAAGGGTGAGCTGTTGGGAGGAAGACTGAAGCTTCCCTGTTGGGAGGAAGACTGTAACCCAGAAAGGAATTACCTCAGAGAAAGGGGGGCAAGTTCTTCTTCTGGAAACTGGGTCTGAGTCAGACCTCGAATCCAGAGGATCCTGGAAATATTTCTGTGAAGAAATTTGCCATCCAGCATTAAGGACCAAGTAGCAGGTCTCATGCACCAACTTAGACAACAGTCATTAAAGAAAATTTGCCTTTCCTTTATGGACATGGGAGCAGTGGCCAGCAATACAAAAGCTAAAAATGATCAGTTGTTAGTAATTATGGGCACAGAACACCCTGAATTTGCATAAAAATAGGCAATGAGCGATGGAGAACATGTTAAACATTGACCTAAAATAGTTCTTTTGCAAGTCATCTTTTTCAGACAGTCATGATTGATCAAGATATTTAGTTCAAGAAACAAGAGCACAGCTAATATTTAGATAACTGTGTCTTGTCTTTTATCTGTGGAAATACACAGTACAGTTTGGTTAGACAGAGATAAAGGGATGCTTAAAGCACTTACCGAATGGTTTAAAATCCGTTTTGTATATAAAGCACAACTTACTAGTTAGAAATACTGTTTTCAGCAGTTCTTTGTGCTTCCTAAAATTAGTACTTGCCAGTTTCCCTAGGAAAGTACTCTAAAAGTTGTCTTGTCTTTGTCCTGGCACAACCTGTGGAAATGATAAATGGGGTTCATTAATCCAACATAGCAGCATGTGAGTGCATCATATTGTAGTACACAGAAGAGTAAAACCTCAGGAACCCTGAACACAGAGCAAGTAAATAATTTATTAGTTATGAAAAGGACTCTCCTAGAGAGATACTGTCAAAAATGTTGGCTTGTTATGATTTACTATGGAATTTCTTTAGAAGTAGTCCATGACCTGCCAAAGTGACATGGGAGAGGATATCTTTTATCCAAAGACTGTCACAAAGTTTGGTAATGCACTTTTGGAGATACATTTTCTATATGCAAAAATTTTCCCATTTATGATGGGGAAACATTATAGGATGAAAGTAATTTTCATAACATTTTCAGTCAAATGGCATTATTAATTTTAGTCTGTTTATTTAGGAAAAGAAAAGCCAAGTCATTTTTTTTTAAAAAGTTTTCTTTGGAAGGTATAGACTTCCCTCCATCATTTTTATTGATTTGTAGGAAAATCTGAATCCTTGTTATTATTGTCTTTTTATCATTTGTAAAAGCATGGAACATCAATATATGTTTTAATATATATTCTAAAAGAGAAGCATTTATAAGCTAGGCTTGGTGAACTATAGAAGCAAAGTTTAGGATACATGTCCCTGCAGACTGGAACAGATAGGGTACCTGTAGATTGTGACAGTAGAATGAAGAGAGAGGATGAGTCCAAGAGGAGTTTTTAATATTTAAAAAATAAGGTAAAATTTGCTTGAAAGTTATAGAACACAAGAAATGGCTGGCAGCATGCAGACATGAAAAGCAGAATAAAATTGCCCTTTCAGATTTAGATGAGAGAGAGCCTCATGGAGTTCCCGCAGGAGTATTTGCTGCAGTTCCAGGTCCCGCACTGGAAACAATGAAATCGGAAGGTGTGAAAGCTACAGTATAGACAATCTTAACCCTTTTTGAACTCTGCACTTTAGCTGACAATACCTGCATCTCTGACCCCAAACAAATACTTATCCCTGATGTTATTGTCACTGGGTCTGGTCACATCCTTTAGTAAAATTGTCCAAAATACATCCCTAAACCTGCCCATATCGAATGTTAGCCAAAGTGTGAATCCATGGCTTTTGCATTTTTTTCTAGGGTGGCTTTTCTCTAGATAATTTGAAATCTATATTTGGAAATATAGAAAATGAGATTTTAAACCAAGCAAAGGCTATCATATTTCAAGACAGTTTGGCATCCAGATAGAGGATGGAAGTGTTCTATCAGGAGTTTATTTCTAAATAATCCACTGAAATATGGTTTCAGTATGTTCCTTCCATCTTCCAAGTGGGGGCTTGGGCTTCAGGCACAGAGAATGGGACCTGGATTTGTTAGGTAATCGGCTGCCTGGGCTGGACCGATGTCTGGATGGGAGGCGCTGACCTCTGATGCCTTGTTTGTGGAAGGCTGTGGTGAGAGAGCTGGATTCATGCAGAGTGACCGGGATGAGCAGCAAGTCTCCTCAGGCAGCGGGACGCTCGCCTTGTGGAGGATTCATCCTGGATGAGAAAGGACTGCTGACCTGAATCCTGAAAGCGCGTCCATGGACTAGTACAGCAAGGTATTCAGCCTCTCCACTGTTAAACTCTGCAGGAGGCAGGAGGAACAAAGAGAAAGACTTCAGCACAAAAGAGAATTCTCTGGCGAGGGCTCCTCCTCTCCAAATCACAAGAGCTGTCATAGGAACTTCTGACTTCTCAAGAGTGGATTAAGCTGGGGACAGCAAACTATTGACCGCAATTTCTCAATTTTTGGTAAAAGATTGCAATGTGTGTCTTGAATAATACTTTCAATTTTCAAAGTTGCATGAAAATTTGTTGACTGTAAATATGCCAGTCACAGTACTAGTGCCATAAAATTCTACTCTGAGTATGAAATGAGGCCTGCCAGGAGGTTTAGCAATCTGTTTAAAGGAAACAACATGTGTAAGACCAAGTATAATACAGCATGAATGATGTGATAACAGTGTAAATGAAGTCCTAGAAGAACCCAGAAGCAGCCTGGGGACAGCAGGTAAAGAACTGGGAAATAGTTTTATTACATACAAACAGGCATATTAGTACATTCCGTACTGAGTATGACAGCCTTGGAAATCTGCAACACTGTCTGTACTGTCACATTCTTGTCTGTAGGGCAAGTATTTGGCACAATTTAGAGCAGGAGAGGTTTAATTTGGCTCATGGTTTCAGGGGCCTAAGTCCATGGCTAGCTGGTTCTAAGGTGGAAGCAGAATGGTGGAAGGGCATGCTGGAGAAACTCTGCTCATTTCTGGGCATCGAAGAGGCAGAGAGAGAAGGACGGAGGCAGGGAGGGAGGTCCACCCTCCAAGCGCGAGCTCCCAGTGATACAGCTCTTCCAACAGAGCCCCACTTTCTAACAGCATGTTTAGTTTCGAGCAGATCAATCCACTGGTCCAGTGCCCTCACTATTCAGTCACTTAACAGAGACCCTGTCTCTGGACACCTGAGATTCCAGGAGCAGACTTGAGATGTAAACCATTATTCTTTGTATGAAGTAAGGAGCCTTTGAAAGTCTATGAGTGCGATGCGAATGTATTCAGATTAAAAAGTCTATTACAGTAAAAAATACATTGCCATTAATCTCCCCTCAAAATCATGTCCCCTTCCTGGCAGCACACTTGTTCCATCATTCTTGCCACTTTCTGAAGCAGTTTTGAAGTCCTCTTTTGTGAGCATCTTTATGAGATGTGATAAAAAGTGAATGCTACTGTCTAGCGCTATCCAAGGAAAGGCAGACTCATAAAAGCATTACAGAGTGTTCTCATCTAACCTTATTTGTTGGATCTGGCACCATGCAACTCCTGGCTCTTCCTGCAAATTAAAACCACCATGAAAGGTAAACATTTTAATCAGTCAGGACATTGAGTCAGCCACAACGGCGTAGCTAGAGAGACTCACAGCAGAGGACTTACAGAATTGCTTTAGAAAGTGTCGAAAATGTTGACATATGTGTCTTTGAAACATAGTATTGGGAAGGGGATTAATGGCCAAAGTGTTTACTGTAATAATTTTTTAAAATAAGCATGCACTCTCCATGTCAATCATACCTCCGGTCATGAATTCCACCATTATGCCATCCTGAAATATCAAAAAGTATTCCTACTTAGGGTTCAAGCCAGCTATTTATGGCTACCAATCCCAGCATCAGCGAAGTGCAGTGATTTAGGATAAGCAAGGTGCTGTTTATGTGTTACATGCCGGATGTGTTCTAGTTAGTAGAGGGAATACAAATATAAGCATTCTACTTACAAAGAAATCCTGGTCAGTGAGGAGAGTTAGCTGTGATAGGAAATAATTAAATACACTGACAATTTTTGACAAATGTTCATTGTAATGTAATTCTCCTTTTGCAGTTGAACTTCAGTCAAGAGTAATTTTTCATCCCACCTTTTTGTAAATTGCCTTTTCTTTCAGAGAACTTGTGGCCATATTCCCATGCATAATCGATCTTTGTGACGTAACGTCCATGTCAACATTGAACCACATGTTGAGAATGGTATAAGTGGATATTTCTGTGCTTCTCTTCCATGCCAGCTCATTTTTATTCATTTATGTAGCTTGTGTTTCTCTTTTTAGACTCACAGCACCTTGAGGACAGCTGTGCTAGCTAGTTTCTTTTGAACCTTTTTCAGAAAGTTTCGAGTCAGCATCTTATCAAATGCACTTGTTTATTTTACCCTCTTAAAAGAACTACATTTCCCCCAAATGTAGCATCCTTCTTTTGTTATTGATAGTTATGGGTTCATTGAGAGTTTGTAAGTTTTGATTCATTTCAAAAAATTTCCACTTGCACAAAAATCATTTTATCCCTAAATCTAGTTGTTTCCTGGTAAGAATTGCTTCCTGAATGCAATTTGGTTAAGATCACCTTGATGTACTCATCAATAGTCTATTGATTATGGGCATGGTAGGAGTATCTAAAATTAGTTAGAGCTTGATTACCTGGGACCCATTCAAACTATTCCCAGAATCCCCTGTGTGTCTGCTTTCCTTCCAACAGGATGACTGTTATTCCAAGGACAGAGTCCTCTTAAACTGCTCTTCGCTTTTATATATGTTTATTTCCACACCGCTGTTTATTATACAGAATGGGAGGGAACTGGAAGGGACCTTAAGTGATTTGTCCAAGATTGTACAGCAAAGAGGAGCAGAACGGAGGCCAGCGTGCCATTGCATCCTTAATCCTGATGTCATATGCATAGGTCTATATGCATAGGCCACAGAGCATGCATACGCTCCCATGTGAAGCATGTCAGGTAATTGCAGACATGATCATGTCAGGAGCTCCGGGGGCCAAGAGATGGCACAGCAACCTACAATACTTGCTTTTTAAAATTACCTACAGTACTTTGAAAAATTTTGCTAGTTTAGAACAATAAAGTGATCAATGTTTTCCTTTTGTGCATTAGACAAGGAAGTCTAAGTAGGGCTGTAGCAATATTTTCACTATTTCTAAGCTCTGATTGTGTTTCAGCAAGCAGTAAAAGTAGAAATACTTTTAACATCTTGAAACATCTAGATATTTAGCTCTTTACACTTCCATATTTGATTACAGTAATGACTTAAATAAAATATCTAAATTTAGATTTTATGTATAAATCTAGGGTATCTTCTGTTGATGAGTAAAGTGGTGCTTATTTAGAATTTTTTTCTTCAGAATATATTTACTTAATGGATTATTTGTACAATATTTTTTTTCTAAAATGATAAATATAAACACAAATTTTTCTTGAGTATTCTAAACTAAGATTAAATGTAAGCAACTCTTCTTAGGTAGAAAAAATTGCTAGTGTGGTATTGGGCCACTTGAGCAGAGAAGTTTAGAATTTAAAAGATTAAGAAGAGAAATTCAAAAATTTTCATTTTCCTCTAAGTTTTAGGCCTTATGGAAGGAAAAATGAAAATCCAGAAATGTAAGGCCATTTACTAAGAGCTAGAAATTTATAATTTTGATAGTTTTTGTATTATGAATATTTGTATAATTACTATAATTAGCTAGTTTAAATTAAGCTCTCACTAGCTATAATGTAGCAAGACAACTCCAAGTTCACGTTTGGTGAAAAACACCTTTAAAAAGCTCTAAGCAGGGTTCACATTTAACCAAAAGGAAGCCTTGCTTTCAGTGGCAGTCACTGGGTGTCCTTCAATCACATTATATTATCCAGAGCAATGAGGTCTGAGTTGGAGTTTGATATGTATTAACTGAGGATGCATGAACATAAAATTTGACAGTGGAACACCACCTAAATGATAATCTGACCTTCCAGTTTAGGAGGAAACTGAGGAAAACCTTGTAAATATCTGCCTGAAGCATATTAATTTTTCATTCACGATTGAGAATGTTATATCCCCAAATTTGAAACTAGATTCCACAAGCTCTATTCCACGACCGGACTTTAACAGGATTTGGGATTGGAGAATGTTCCTTGACAGCACAAACCCGGAAGCACATGGATCGGTGTCAGGTCCCACCTCGTGAGTTCCTCTAGGAGATGTGAGGAGGGACGTGCCTCCAGGTAGAGAAGGAAGGAGAGGGCACCTGAGAAACGGATAATGGATGGTCAATGCAGCACCCGGGGAGAACACAACAGGGATAAACTGTCCTTTATCTCACTCCTGCAGCTTCTTCGAAGCAAGGAAGAAGGTCAGTAAAGAAGGCTTCGTGGAGCAGTAAGTGACCTAGCCACTTCGCTCACCACTGGGCTAAAACACTCAACACTCACAACTCAAAGAAGGAGACGTTTATTTTGGCTCATGGTCCTTCGAGGTTGCAGTCATAGTTCAGTTCAGCAAGACAGCAGGGGCAGGGGTGGAAAGGCTGAGGTGGAGGCAGCTGCTAATGTCACGGCATCCAGGAAGCAGCGCTGCAAGGGGGAAGCCAGAGAGGAAGCCACTCCTTCCGGGTCACACACCCAGACCCGCCTCTCCCAGCAGGCCCCACCTGCTAGCATCACGCTTAGCTCTAGCGCCCCCATGCTCTGAGATCAGTTTCCTCTGAAGAGCCCCACCTCTGATCTAAACTGTAATATTAGGCAAGCATGAAAAGCAATGAGTTGGTCATAAGATTTCTCTTAAGTAAAAAGGGCAATTTTTAATTTTAAATTTGTATAATAAAGAGAAAAGACTTGGTATGTCCGCATGCTCCTACACTTACTTCTCTCTAGTTGCATTTTCTGAGCAAGTGTAAAGGTATGCCACGGATGAAAACATACCCAAACGGTAATACGGCTGGGGTGCGGAAGCTGCAGGAGAAAAGAAACAGAAAAGACAAGAATCATGGGACTCTGGTTTAATTTGATGCTCCTTTAACATAACAGTGAACAGAAACTCCGAGTGATTGGATTTCCCCTTAATACCAAGGTGATTTAAACACATATGGTGAAGTTTAAATTAAAAAAAAATACTTATGCATTGCCATGAATCCCCTTCAGGATACTCCCACCTTGATGACACTTACCCCTCATTCTTGCCACTTGTAAAGCATTTCTGGAAGGACTTGATTGGACTTCGTGTCTTTACCAGATGTGACAAAGTATACAGTGAATGGGGCTGTGCCGTGCCATCCAGCGGGAAGGCAGGCTTATAAAATCATGGCGCTGTGTTCTCATCCACCGTACTCACCAGATCCCGCACTGTGTGATTCCTGTGACCTCTGGCTCTTCTCTATGATCAAAATGACCGTGGAAGGGAAATGTTTTGAATGCATCCAGGGCATGGAGGCAGCTGTAGCAGTGCAACCACAGATACAAAAGAAGGCTCCCAGAACTGCTTCGGAAGGTGGCAGGACTGTGGGCGCTGTTGAAAATGAGGGGGGATATTTTGAGACCAGTTAGTGGGATGTATTTTTACTGTAATAATCTTTTAAAGTATATGCACTGTATTTTTAGGGTCATGCCTTTATAAATTTTCTTCCTTTTCTAGTTTATTGCATTACTCAGGAGATTCTGAGCTCTCTGACATTCAGGCAGGACTTCTACATGTCGCAGTGACAATTTACAGACTGAAATTACCTCCAATGGTAATTTCACGCTCCCACATGTGCTCTCCCTGTGCTGCTGTGGTCCAGGCTCTGCAGAACCAGACAGATGGAGAAGATACTCTGCTTCGTAGTCTGTGATTTTTATTCAAGCAGAGCTGTGGTTTTGAGGGGAAAAGTGGGGACTTGATAAAAATTGTGCTTCAAGCTGGGATTGATTTCCTCTAGCAATCAATACTGCATCTGCAGACTTGGGCAAAGCAGAGCTGATGAGGGCCCCAAAGCGGATTATGCTCGTTAAAAATGGAACACATGAATATTAGAAAGAGCGCTCTTGAATCAGGGTCACCATTTTCTTCTAAGGGGAATTTGCTCAGCTGTTTTAAGGGATGATTTTCAGATATTATTTTTTGTAGTACACTTTGGCTTCTTCTTTCTACTGTGATTGTGTTGGGCTGGTGAGCTCTGAACCTGCCCTTGGTCTTCTGGATTCCATAGCTAAGTGGGACGACTTGATTCTCTGCTCTTCCCACCTGCAGCCCCAGTGGGGGCCCAGCCATCCAGCCCTACAGCCAGGTGTTCCGGTCTGGTTGCCTGTTGCTTACTTAATCTGTGCAGTTATGTGAGAGGAGGGACTTTGGACACTCTTAGGAGTTGCCTTTCTTTTTTTGAGTCAGCATCTCCTTTCTCTGATTTTCATGTTTGCCACTCCCTCCTGGGAACTTAACCGCTAACTTAAATACACAGAGAGTAGGTTTTTCTTCGATGTTCATTAATAGAATGAAATGGGATTTCTTGACTGCTGAAATGTCTATTCATTTAGCTCCAGCAAAGGATCTCTTAACATAAAGTCATTTTCTTGCCAATAATAAAGTGAGAGATTCTCTTAGCAATGGGTCTTTTGCTGACATTGAGCTCACACATTTCCTTGAAGACAGAAATACCTTGCTGTGAAGGATTGTGTGTTTGTTTGTTTTTGTGGTTTGCGTGTTTTCATTGAGGTGCTGAGGTTGAACCCCAGGGCCTCATCCGTGCTAAGAAATGGCTCTATCACCAAGCTACACACCAAGCCCCTTCTGGCAGGAAAGTTCTGAGAGCACGTTTCCTCCTTGGAAGCACAGTGTGATGAAACTGAACATGGGGCTTTTTCTTGCAAAGCAACTTAGAACTATAATACTCTAAGGCATTCTTCGGAGAATGAGTTTTCTCCCCTGGGAATGAGTGGTTAGCTCATGAAATTTTAACCACCATTGTATTAAAGATGTTCCTGAATCAATTTTGCTTTTACTAAAACACTTCATCGCTTATTCTTAGAACACTGCGTGATGTGATGACAAAACCTTTCCCAGGATATAAACTACTGCACAGAATTCTTCATCCATGCTGCCTCAACCCATTAGGAGTACAAGATTGTACCCATTTTGAGGACGAGGAAATGGAGTTTGGGGAGATTTAAGAGACTCATCTAAGGACAGTGGTCTAGTTGTTTTGTCTGGTGCGGTGGCGTAGCTTTCCTGAAATCCATCCTGCGTTCTCTGAGAGCTATGCTGAGACTCTGGCTGAGGAAGCTGTGGACTTGGGGTCTGTGGTAGGGGGAGACTTATGGAGCTCCCGAGAGGACCATGCATCCCCAGCGTGTGAAGCTGCTTTTCTTCTCTCTCCAGGTTTACGTAGGCTTTGTTTCCTATTCCTCCCACCACTTTACTTCCTGCTCCATTTTGTCTCTTGGCTCATTTCTGTAAATATTCTCTTGCTGCTCCTGAGGCTTCTGATCACATTTTTGGGTCTCTCTGGTCCTCCATCCCTGACTGTTCTTTATCCCACTCCGTCTGCTCCAGTCACTTGAACATGACTGTGTCAACGCAGAGTCAGCAGTGCGACACTGTAGTGTTTTGAGGAAAGGAGACCCATGCCTAAAATACCACCCAGAGCATCCTTCTCCCCTTTCCACTGAGACCAGTGACCAACTACCGTTAGCTGAATATGGTGCACAGAGCCCTATTCCTGAGAAAAGCAGAATTTGATATTCCTAAAAAAAAAGCAGAGTTTGTGATATGTGATGATTCAACATATCACAGTCCACCTTTTGAAATGTCTGTCATCTCAGGAAGCTACATTGTGTGCTGGTCATAATTTTATCAGTAGCCTAGCCCTGCTCACACAGTGGCGTAGATAGATGGTGTAATGGTTTAGATCTAATGGTCCTCCTGGAGTCTCACATTTGGAGGTGGTTCTGGTTGGAAGGGGTGGTTCAGTAAGGGCATGACATGAAAGGATGCATTTGTGTTCCCAGCTCCTCCATTCTCTCTCTGCTTCCTTCCTGCCATGCCCTTCTACCATGTGCCTTCTGTCTTGGAGGTGTGCAGCCATGGACTGACCTCCTTGAAGCTATGAGCCAAGACCATAACTCTCTCCTCCTCAAAGCTGGTGTTGAATATCTTATTCTTATGACAGGAAAAGGACTTACACAGATGGCAATTCCTTTGCCAGCCATGAGGAAAGTGCTCAGGGCCAAGAAGAATGTATGCGGCTTTGATCCAGATGTGGGGACCAGATGTTGTTTAACTGGAAAGGCTTGATATAGGCATGGAGACTAGATGTGATTTTTATTTGGGAGCACTGGCTGTCTAACAGAGCTCTTTTTACCTTTTCTGAGTTTGGAGCCAATTTTCCTGAAACATATGTCACATTTATATTTTATTTTTAAAAAGTACAGAGTAAAAATAAAGAAGTAAAAAGTAGCTCCAGCTTCTTCTTAAAAGACTATTTTTAAAATGTTGGAATCACATCAGTGAACTTGATGTACATGTATTATCTTATCAGTTATTCTAACTTGGAGTTCAGGGGGGACTGATGCACCCGGGGCGGGGGGCAGGCTGAGCCCAGGGCTCTCCTGTTCTGAGACCCTTCAGCAGAATTCTGCACATCTGGACAGAGGAGTAGGAGCAATTAGCCTGTCAGTGCCTCCCATTTTTAGACTGTTATAATTTGCATATGAATTAAAAAAGTGGTAAATTGTGAAAATTTAAGCTTAATTTTCCTAGAAGAGTGAAGAGTGATATGCCTCTCCTTCAAGTTGTGGGTGGTGACATTCAGTTGCCACCAAAAAAGAATATCTGTTCCCCACTGATTTGTTCCCAGGTGAGTTGTTTTTTCAGGATGCATGGGAAAGCTTCAGGCTGATGCACAAATGCCAAATATGAGCAAGTCAGGCAAGAGAGAGCATCTACGACAAGCTCTCTCGACTTTGACACCACTGTCAGCTAGGGCTGGGTAGTACTTTTTTGAGGGGACATTCTGTGATTCATTGGCTAGTAAGCAGCGTCTCTAATCAGATACCAGTAGTTGCATCTACAATGTGACAAACAGAGAGGTCTCCAGGAGTAGCCAGATGTTCTCTTGGGAAGACGGGTAAAGTCCCTCCCAGTTGAGATCCTTGATCTAGAAATTTAAACTGTCAATAATGAATTTAACAGCAGCTTAGTGGGAAGAGACCATTCCAGGTGATTGCCTGGCTTCTGCAGAGGGTGATACAGGTTGGAATTAAATGGCCTCTCGCTGAATATGACTCTCAAAATGAATTTAATAACTTAATTGGCACTTTTTTATTTTATGAAAAAATAAAACAAAGATTTACAATTGAATATTAAGAGAGGATCCATAGTTATTACACAGCGTATCATTACCTTCAGAGTACATATGCAGCACACAAGACATAAAGATTCATACTTTTTTTGGGTCATGCTTATTGTGTGACAAGAAAGTCACTCCTGCATTTTCAGAGGGGGCCACAGGTCTGTCTTTGGGCTACCCAATGATTTAGTTCCAGGCAGAAAACTTCAGTTTATTTATGTAGTTATGTTGTAAGCTTCTGAATCTTAAGTGTTGGGTCAGATCCTCAAATAAAAATAAAAATGAAATTACTCTCCACCAGTGCTGCAAACTGAACTGAACTTCTTCTAATGAGAACACGTTGTCATTTGGTTGTAAGGGATTAACAGCAAGGAAGAGGTCTCATGAGCAGGCCCAGAGAGGAGGGGTCTCCCCAAAGGCATCCCAGAGTGATGCTGTTAGCCTGGCCGGCCTCAGCTGACTCAGATGTCGGGGAGTGTAAGGGAACCCTGGGCGAGGCGGATGGTCCTGCCGGGTGGCAGTCGGTGCTGGGTTCCAGCCCGGTTGTCATTTCAAGGGTGGTCTCGCCTGTGGGACTCACATCCCGACTGATGAGCTGGACTCTCTCTGGAGGTTTCTCAGAACGGTCCATCTTCTCGCTTTCTGGGTCTCGGACATTCCAGACCGAAAAGCCTTCTCATTAAAGATGGTGTGTGCAATTGCAGGCTGTTTTTCATTACTGAAATCTAGAGTCTCAGCTACTCACAGAGGCCCGGGGTGTGCAGCAGACTCTCTGAGCGGCTTTGCAGGCTGCTTGAGCCTGCTTGCGACACCACTGAGGCTGCTGTTTGGGGAGGGAGAATTCAGGATGACATCATTGAAATAGCTTCATCTGATTCCTCTCACCTGTCTGTGCTGGCCCTATGATTTATTGATTTTTCTCATTAACACTGACCACAACAATCATTACTAGATAAGTACAAGATTGCAGGATTTCCAGGGAACTTTCTCCTTTGGGTCTTGGATATGGGTGGATGTTCCTAAGTATTCTTAACTTTACAGTCACTTGATGAATCTATCACCCATTCTCAAAAATCACTTGATATAAATGCTCTGTGGCATTTCTTGCATCTACATTTTATCTGGTTCTTTTCAGTAGCTAGGAAATGCACAGTGCTTTGAGAATCACAGAGTGTTCAGTAAAAGAATAGTCAGGACAAGTTCCTAAATTTAGTTAGTTTTTTTCCTAGTACACATTACTGTATTAACATCGAGTACCCCTTCGTGGAAGAGAAGTGGAGAATATTTATGCTGCTTGTAACAGGTAATGGTAGGATTCCCCAGACAGCTCCCCTCACTGAAGGTATAGAGATCCTTGCATAGCAAAGCAGGCTGTGGGCACACTGACAGCAGGCGGGAATCACCTGCTGCTTTCAAGCCATTTCCTAAGCCATCTCCATCTTTGTCGCTGTTTCTTTCAAGGTGTTGAATAATGCCAAAAGTGGCAGTTGCAACAACATGTTTTAAAAAAAACCGTGACAGCTGGTAGTGTTCAGCTTACCTTTCTGTCCCTTTCATCGAAAGCTAACAGCGTTTCACATCAATGAGGAAAGTGGAGGTTCAGACTCTATTTGGATGTAGGCACTGCGTAGAATCCGGGAATAAAGGCGCCTAGCAAGGAGGAGGCTTTTGCAAATCTTGCGTGGCAGTGCTGGTACCATCTTTCTGCAGCTATCTTGGTAAGTGGAGATACCTGTTACACTTGTCAGGGTATCTCATTTTGAAGAGAAACACAATTACTTTCTTCTATAATTGTTAATCTTGTATTTATCTCTTGTTTGTATGATGCTAATGTCAGCATCGCAATTCTCTGTTTTCTTCCTTCAGTCAATATTATCAAAGCTGGGTCCAGAGTAGTTATTTACAGCTGCCGCATAGTAAAGATGAGGAGAAGGAAGATATGCTCCTCGCCTCCAGACCTTAAGGGAGGAGGTAGGGACAGGCAGAGATGAAAATGACCACACTATCAGCTGGACAGTGCCACCAGGGCATGGCAGTACCCTCAGAGCTGTTTGGGATCTCTTTGCCATGAGATGCCATTGTTAAGTTTCTGTCACTGTATTTGAGATGTTACTGTTCTCTGTGAATTTATATGATCTCCAGGTTAAGATGTTCCCTCCATTTGCTTATAACTGGTTGACTGAGGGTAGTGTTTTAAGAAAAACATGATGTTAAACAAAGAAACAAAAAGTTCTGGAGGAGGTCTGGAGTGCAGAGAAAAAAGCTGACAACATAGGCCAACTCTCTGCAGGCAAGTTGGGGGATGTCACGGAACTGGCATCAGGACCTCTGTCCACACCGTCTTCTCATGAAAGAAGCCTTCACAAATGGGAGTTAAGTGTCCCCCAGAAATCTACCTTGCAAAGGAAACGTAAGCAAAATCAAAAAGCTTGACTTAGAACACAAACTTAGGATGGAACTGATAAAATTTAGGCAAAACTATGTGTGCATCAAGAAACATTCATAACCAAAGTAAGTCTCTATATTGAAACCCTCCTTACGAAAATCAGTCTAAAGGGCACCCCTCAGTGGGTGGTGCCTGAGACTTGGCTTCCATTCCCTCAGCTCTGTTGGGTAAATTATCCTGCAATGGGAATAAAGTCTTATGTCATTTTGTGATTCTGAGGAAGTTTGAAATCTAATTCAGAAGAGCAACCATGTTTCTTTGCAAATACTGAAAACAAATTAAAATTTAAAGTAGACTTGAGATGTAGCTCACACTTCTCAGCCTTTCCAGTGCCCAGCACACAGGGACCCAAGGCCTGGTTATTACCAGTGGCAAAGTGGTACCGAGTGGGGTTCTGTCTCCATTGGCCTGGCTTCTGTCTTTCCTATTTCTAACTTCAAAATTTTTGGGAGAAATTGAACCAAAAATCAGACCAGCTTCAAACTAAAATGGAACACGCAAAAATAATCTTGGGAAATAACAATGAAGGAATCACATGGGAATAATTCTCAGCACGAAGTGAATAAGTAGGTTTCCAGAGAGGGGAAGGCGTTCTCTAAAATACTCACTTAGCTTAGGCTGGAAGGGAATCACAGAGGCATTATGGTTATACTTTCTTTTGTTTCATTGGAAGAATAAAAGTAGAAATAGAGATTGAGTAGACTTTCAGAGTTTGTTGATCAACTGTTTTCTCCTCCGAAACTATTTTGGTCATCTGTTTCTCATCTTGGTAAAAAAGATGAGGAATATTGCTGTTGCTCATTTTTGCATTATAACTATAAATTTCTTCTTTTGTATCTTTTTTTTCTAAAATAGAGAGAAAGAAAAAAACAGAGAGAAAGAGGCAGAGAGATGACAATAAAAAGAGGAGGGGTCCTAGGAGACTTACACAAAGGTGCCTGCAGTGATCCAGGAGCCAGAGAGGGGGGGTCTTGACTTCTCAGTGGTCGGTCCCCTCCTGAGGCCAGAGGAATTTGATTAGAGTGAAGTACCGAATTAAGCACACACTGTGATTACAAACACTGTAATTGTTGTGAGTCAGTCTAATGCCCTGTTTTGCCCTTCTTGATTTTGACTAGCTGGGTTTTTTCTCTGTACTCCCAAACTCTGTTTTGCCAACAATCTCTCTGTCCCTTTCCTTGGTTGTTTTAATGTGATCAGTCTTTGTCCCTCGACAGTGCTGAGCAGGGTTCTTCAGCTGCTTCCTTGACATTTAATTAAGCACATATTTGTTGATGGTTCTAAGATGCCAGGTAAGCAATAGCTTTAGGCTTAGAGGGAAACAGAACGTTTTTATTTGAGAGGCTCAGCTGAAGAAGAACTTTAAAATAGGTGCCCTTTTTTTTCTTTCCCACTGCTGACCTCTAAAATAAATTTGTAAACTTTGTCTATCCCTTTGTGTACTGTAAAAGGAAGCTGAAAACTTACAACTTCAGTTTAAATATATTGTTCCAAAGTGCAATTTGTAAGGAAGGTGTTTCCATTTTACAATAAAACTTGCTGTATGTTTGGCTACAATGTACTCATCACCATTATCCACTTTGTAAATACCAGAGCAATCTTTTGTTTATCAGATAGAAAACTTTCATCTAATCGTTTTCTCTATGAACTCATATTTTTATTCAATTCCTTCATAGAATTTAAAGTAATATATTTATATTACAAAGTTTTATATTGATCATAATTTCAATCTCTCCATAATAAAACATAGACATTTAAAAATATTTTTTGGAATTGGGTTTTCATTAGGATCATGGATCAAAAAACCCTTTATCTTAGATTTTCATGATTAAGTACCAAAAACTAAAATCGTTTTTAAATGAATCTCATTTAAATGGTAAAATAGATTAGCCATTACAAACACAATTGATCACATAGCTGGGGTTAATATTACTTATTGCTAGAATGAGCAAATCCCCAATATTATTGATTTTGTTTTATAAATTTATGTGTAGCCAAGATTTATTGATATAAATAAGTTGATAGAAGATTTATCTGTCCTTCCTGCCTTCATTATATCCAATGTTTCAGAAAAAAATTTTTTCCTCTCTTTTGGTGAGTTTAAACTTACTTTCTTTAGCTAGATACCCTTAATTTTAAGGGTGTGTTTAATAGGTCTTAAATGCTTGAATCAAGATTTTGACAGCTTGAGATCTGACTCTTCGTAGGGCTTGCTATAACTAAAGTTTGCCTCCAGTGGGATTCGCTTCTCTGCAGATCAGAAGCATCATCCCAGGGCGCCGTAAACCTGAGATTATAGGCTGCTGCTGGCTTGCAGCTGTTCCCCCACTCGGAATTGTCCTTGGTCACAGGGAACTGCCTGCCTCAAGGTTAAGCATAGAGGCCTGCAGCCAGTGTCTCCTGAAGCAGAGGTACAAAAGCCTGGCCTCAACAGGGACAATGCCCAAGGGTCACCCTGCTCTAGTACTCCCTGTCGCATGGATCTGAGGCTTTTTTTTTTTTTTTGAAAGAGAATAAAACAAAAGGGGGCAGTACAGAGCAGATCAGAACAGGACAACATAGGCAACACAGTACTTTACATTAAGTCAACTGCACATCAACAGTAGCTAACACCATATCTCTTACTCTGCTATAGTTGAGCATAGTTTCAAATACAATAATATCAAACATAACACAATAGTATAAAGCCATGCATAGAGTCAAAGAATTACGGGGCTTTCTGAACCAAGTAACAGAAAATGATCAATAGGTACTATAATATCTCATTTTTGATAAAAAAAATTTTTTGTTTAAACTATCACACATATTCAAATTCCAATAAGACACAATGTGATAGATAGAACCAACGGTAGTAGAACAAAAGAAGCATGGTAGAGCTTCTAAGAAGGATGATATTAAATCAGCAATAGCTGTCATAATGTTTTGTTTTCTTCAAAACAGCTGTTCATATCATCACGCGTGATATAGTCAAACAAAACAGGATAAAACCATTCCAACTGATGATTGAAAACTTTGAAAGACTTCAAAGCTATGAGATGGGGACTCATGCTTACCATAAAGTCTTATATACTCTTATCAAATCTCATATTAGGGAGACTATATGGTATTTACCCTTGTGAGTTTGGTTTATTTAGCTTAAGAGAATGGTCTCAAGTCGTGTCCATTTATTTATAAATATCTCAATGTGGTCATTTTTTATAGCTGAGTAGTACTCCATTGTATAAAAATGCCACAACTTTTTTATCCATTCCTCAGTTGATGGGCACTTAGGTTGTTTCCAAGAGCTGGTTATTGCAAATTGTGCTGCTATAAACATGGGTGCACATATATCACTGTGGTATGATGTTTTCAGTTCTTCTGGGAATATGCCTAGAAGCGGAATACCTGGGGCAAATGGGACTTCCAAACCCCGCTTTTTGAGGAATCTCCAGACTGACCTCCACAGTGGTTGCACCAGTCTACACTCCCACCAACAGTGTAGAAGAGTTCCTTTTTGCCCACAGCCTCTCCAACACTTGCTGTTGGTAGTGTTTTCTATCTTGGCCATTCTTTCTGGAGTGAGATGGAATCTCAGTGTGGTTTTAATTTGCATTTCTCTCATGACTAATGATGATCTGAGGCTTCTTTTGCCTCCGTAGGTTGGTGGGCTGCTGGCGTCTCCCTCCACCCAAACTGCCTGACTCTTGCAAATGTGCTCTGGGGGAGCAACTTTCCTACCTCTTTCTGTGTCTCAGTCTTTCCCAAGTAACCTACATAAAACATCCACTCACTGAATTGCAAGCAGTGAGTTACTGCAAAACTGAGTGAAAAGTTCATCCTACGTTGGGTAGACACGATACAGTGCACCTATTTCTCTTATTATATTTACTTATCATAATGTCTCTCTTTTGTGGTGTTTGGAGTCTGCAACACCCATACTGAACGAGGAGACAGCTGCTGGAGATGTGACCCTACTCTTCCTGAATTTTTCCTAGTGGCTAAATACCATTTTGATTATGCCTTGGATTATCTACCTTTCATTCCAGTATGAGAGGGAGAAAAGCTTGTGCATTCAGTGTACTCAACTTTAATAGTTTAATAGTCCTCTGAGCTACAGAGCCTCAGTAGATGTGGCACTGCAGTTAAAGACTGGGTTTGAAACGAGGAGCATAAACACAAATACACACATTCCGTAATAGGAAGGAGCCAAAGGAAAAGCGAACTACAATTCATGCATAATGCGGAATTTTTTCTGTTTATTCCATTTCCATCTGCTGCATGCATGATATTTATAATATTCACAAGATAAACTGATACAAGTGTGTGAACTGCTAATATGTACATTTCTAAAAGCTTTAATTACTGTTTTTAACAGGAAAAACGATGCCATATACTCTGACTCCAGGGATGTGAGAATTAGAAAACAGAATAGCAACACATACAACACAGGCACTCTTGAACATCCAGGCTTTTTATTTTCAAGTGAGTGACGGTTGCTTGTGTCCTTCTGCAGTCCAGGACCTCAGGGTGCCTGCAGGGAGGCTCCTGAGCACCCCATGGATGATGAAGCAGACTGACGGCAAGGTGTGATTCTGTCTCCGCCACAGACCTTCTACCAGCTCTGCTTGTCAGGGGCTGCGTGTGGACCCCACTAGTTGGGGAGTATATATTTTGCAAATGCTGTCGTAGCTTTGACACCTGTCTTGGAAAGTAGTGTTTTAACAATGTGAGAGTCTCAGGGAAAAATCATTGACAAACACATTTTTCTTCTCCATAAACCAAAGGCACAGTGCCAATGAAAAAATGTATTAATAATGTATACACTCTTAGTTGATGTGGTTTAATGGAAAGTAACATTGACAGAGGAAGTGGCGTCTACCATTGGGTGAGAAAAGTCACTAGTTTACTATGTGCATGCCATTAAGCCTCTATACTTACCTGGCGGGATACCAGGATCATGAACTTCACTCTTGTAGGTAGAAAAATACAAGATTTGGGCTGGGCAGCTTCAAACATTATTTCAGCAAAGACGTCTTTGGGAATCATTCACATATGTGATTTTTATCTTTTAGAGCATTCATTATGGGCTGTTATATGAGAGAGAACTTCCAGACGTATGTACACTATCCGATTTTTGGAAAAAATTATTTCTCATTTCTTGGGAAAAATGTTGAAAAATTGTTTAAATTCCTGTTATTTTTCCCAGACCAATATTTTCCAAATGCTTTTCAGGTACTTCGATTCACACTTTCTTGAAGAAGTTTCTAAAGTAATTTACAGCCTGCCTACATTATTGGTAAGTCAGGAAAGCAGTTTAATTTGCCCATTTTCAGATTTGATTTCTTTGATAACCATCTTCTGACAATTTTCTGGAGTTTAGACGTTTAGATTTGTAAAATGGTTTCTCAGGGGTCATCACATTAACTGAATAGAGAATATATTAAATTCAAGGTACTAGAGGGAAAGATTTGTTTCTGACTTGACTAAATACAGATTGTTATGACTTATTAAGATGAGGTAAGTCCCCAGACATTTCCCCCACAGTGCCTGGAATTACAGCAAATACTAGTACCTTGGGTCTGGGACCATCCTTTTTGAAAAAGCAAATCAATCATGTAGTTGGGGGTGGGGGTGGGGGCAAGCTCACATTTTGAAGTTTCACTGGGGCAAATTAGTTCAACCTGTTGTTTTCATTATAACACCTGAATGAGTTTATTGGGGATCCCTGACAGCTCAGGGATCTCCACAGGAAAGGTGTTTACCTACTTTCTTAAAGAAGCAAAGTCCTAGAAACTGTTTTGTATCCACCCCACTGGACAGTCTGGTGTATGAGTGCGCTGGTCACAGCTGTGAACACCTGCTTTCACTTCCCACTTCCCATGTTCAATACACATCATCAGGTTTTTAAGTGACTAGTAGGATTTTGAGGAAAATCTAACCAACTTATTTGTGGAGTTGTGTTTTTGTCTTTTTACTGTTTCTTAAGGGAGAGAGGGCAAGATGTTTCCCGTGTAGCTCCTTTTGCAAAGATAGTTTCTACCCTTTCCAGTCTAGCGTTGTCTATTTTGTGGCACTCTTTACCTTTGGGGAATAAACTGTAAATTCAAAGTTACAGATTTCTTCCTGTAAATTATGAATGGCTTTCCCTCTCACTCTTGAAGGTGAACTGAGGTCAGAAACCGTATTTCATATATGATGTCCAATGTCTGTATACATCTTAGGCCCCCTTCACTGACTAAGATGCTAGTAACAGCCTTGTTTGGTATCCAGAGTTTCATATGAATCATATTTGGTTGGTTCTCTAAGGTCCATTTTAGAAATAATTTACATAATACAGGTGGAAAAAACAAGGCTCAAAACACACACAGACAGTAGAATCTTATGTCGAAGCCCTTCTCCTCTGTTAGCTGGCTGTGTGAGCAATAGAGAGGGAAGCTATTCTCTGTTTTAAAGACAGGCTGAAGGAGAGTGTGCAGAGATGGGAGACATTTCCGCTCTGATTGTCCCTGTCTCCAGATATACACAGCAACCTCCCTCATGCTGAGATGTCTCTCTTCCTTTTGTAGAATATCCTTGCTCTGTCTACATGATTTGCTCATGGTAAAATGACTTCAGTCCTAGATTTTGTCATGTAATAATCTTATTCCTTTTGTGCCCCATGTTTTATTGCAAGGATCCTTCCCCCAGTTAAATAAAACTCACTTGAGCCTTCACCAAAGCTGTGGATTGTGCCAGTCCCCATGGGCTTTGTCCTGTCCTATGCTTTATCAACCCTGTGGATGTGGGGTTGTTCAATTTGTCCAGGCTGCACCTTACCTGAGACATCTAAGATGACACAAGAGGAATACAGTGGCAGGAGGGGCTTCCTCCTGTGAAATGCATCTACAAACGAGGTGACTTTGGACCCTAAGATACTGTGAAGGCTCTGACAAGATTAAACTCGATCAAAGGTCAGAGTGCTACACCCGCAAGCTCCTTACCTCCTAATTAGACCTAGGTCCTATCAAATTGACTCAATGTGATATCATAGTTTTGGGTATTGTTTCTGTGAATTCCATTTTCATTGTTCTAATTAAAAATTTTTTTTATTGGAGCACACAATCAAACTCTATGTCATTTTGCAAGACTGCAGACCTCGCCCAGATACAGTAGAGACCATGTGGTCTCTTCCACTGAGGATAGTAGTTTGTTGTTCTACTAGAAGCCACTCAACTAATTCAGTGAAAAGTGCACAGTAGATAACAATTAGCAATAGTGTCTCATTGTACAGTTAAATTTTAATGGAGGGAAGGATAAACTGTCCTGATTTAAATTATATTTGCTCCCATGCAAGTTGATGCCAAAACTTGTGCTAATTGGTAGAAAAAAAACCCTGTAAACTCATTTCAAAACAAAAAGTTACAGACTCCAGAAAGTGCACTTAAAAACAAGGTGGAAAGATGTTTCCCCTTCACTGACTCAATAGAATCTTATTATTTCTTAATGTAAGTATCCCAGGTTAGAGAATTCTAGATTATAAATATAATGAAAATAATTTAATTCTTGTAATGGCCTGCTATTGGTATCATTTAGTTGTAAAATCAATAAACTATGTAGTTGGCTTTCAAGGAGGTGCCAGGTAAATCTCATTAAACTGGGACTATGGTAGGAGGCAGAGTCTTTGGTACAGACCTGGGTCTGGGACTGTCCGGTGACTGCTACGTTGTTTTAACGCCATTCAAGAGTTATTACAGGATTTAGTCTTTTCTTATTAAACTTATTAAAAAACCAGCACATCTACCTCTCAATTCAAGATTTGTAATTGTATGTTAAAAAACCACATTCTTGTTCTTCTCCACCCAGCCTTCTGGGGCTGCCTGGCTTCCTTGGTTGTTGATATGCACTTGAGAACTGTAAACGATTTTATTGCACTACTTGCATGAGCAACACATAATCCAGAAGGCAGCTATACTGCTATCAAAACACGACACAGACTACGAAGATGCCACACTGAAGCAGACTTTGCCCCTTGCTTCACAGCACATCATTACCACGCCACATGGATCTTCCGTCTTCCGTGCTTACTATCCTTGTCTTGAGAAGATGCAGGTAAATCCTTAGCTGGTGATTCAGTACCCGTGCAGGCTGAGACTGAGGGAATTTCAGGGAGGCTGGTGATGCTGTTTGGGTCAGCACTGCCTCCAACACACCCAAGAACAGACTTGATTCCTTTACCCCCACCCCTTAGGTAATTTTGGATAAGACATAAAATACCGAGCACTGCAGTATTCTATCTCTGGGTCATGTTCTTAGTGGTGATAAGAATTGTACAGTGGAGCTTAGAAATGGAGACTCTGTCCAATCATCTGTTACTTAAGAATGTCTCTGAGTGGTTTATGCAAGTGATTTTGCAAGACCCTGTCTCAAAATTTTAAAAGAGGAGGGGGACAGAGGACGTAGCTCCATGTGAAAGCTCAAGATTCAATTTCTGGTCTGTAGGAAAAAAAAGCACTTCTCTGAAAAATATTTCGAAGGTCTGGGAGGAAAGATGAAAAATAGGAACATTGAAAACAGTGGGTCAGACCTTTCCTGAGACAAGCAAGCCCCCCGTATGAAGCTTATATAGCCAGCCACGGGGATATGGCTGGGAGGAAATAATTTAACTGTGTGAGAGAGCAACCCACCCCTGACACAGCAGCACATGGTCTGGCATCAACAGTGCTTCCCCCGTACCATTACCAATGGGCTAGTGGTGACTCAGATGTTCTGTAATTCTTTGTTCGGCCCTCTGGCCATTGCTACAGTTCATCGTGTTTCCTATGTGTGACTTCATAACCTTACTTATTGCTAATGGGCCTCTTTCTGGCAGAATGAGAACAAGCATTAAACTCCTGCATCATATCTGCTAATCAGTGTCTGCATTCTGACAGGATCTTTGGACCAAGTGCCTATTACAGGGACCATGATAAATTTTCCTAGGGCACTGGCTTATGTAAAACCCAGCTTCACCAGTAGCAGAAACAGGAATGTGATAGCCTTTAGTCTGTAATCCTTGTGTCTCTCTGGAAACGTGTCCATTATGTAATCACATTAGGGTTCCAACCACGCTGTCTTAACATTTTTCAACCCTTATTCCACCACTACCCTGTCCATTTTGTCTTTAACTATGGGGAATGGCTTGTCACTCAGCTTCTGGGACATCCAGTATTTAGTATATTGTAGACTCTTGCTAAAGCCTCAGGTGTAGTGTCCAAAAGAGATTTCATCCTCTGTTCCCTAAAAGATTTTCAGCGAAGCAACAGATGAATTCAGGTTGTGGTATTACACCTCAGTGAATTTTCTCAGCCAATCTCTGCCCTTCAGGGAGATATAAATGTTTTGCAAAGGTATAAAAATGATAGCTTCTGTCTTTTGTATAAGTATGTAATTGTCTCTTCTTTTCTTGCGAATTGTTCATGGATATAGCTTACTAATCCTTCTGGTACCTGTATTGTGGTTGCCAACTTTTGCTGTGTTCTTTTTGTCTGCCAAGTTGGGGGAGATCATAGAGATGGAGTCAAAGGCACCTAAGTTATGAAGAGTAGGTTAGGGGGATTGTTCACCAGATCTGAAAATTTCAACCTTCTCATTTGAATCCCTTTGGAATAGACTTTTGACAAAGAACACATTAGTCTATTTGAAAATGTTAATGTGTGGTCTTCTCACTATTGTTGTTTATATCTTCTCACCTCTTCAAGTTGTCAGGGCTGCTTTGAATTGCAATGACATTCCTAGAAATGTAGTTGACACTCCACCCACTTGGTGCTATCCACAAACAGTGAGTACATTTCTCTGAATGTCATTAGAGAAAATGAAGCCCAATTTGTCAAGGAGAAAGCTGACAGAATGACCTAGCTGAAAAAAAAAATCAAAAGTGAATCAAGAAATCTGTATCCACCAATGACTGGTTGCCTGGCCACTTTCTGATGCATTCCCCTTTACAATTTTCTAATGTATAATATGAAATATAGATTTTTCACTAGGGGTCT
The DNA here is from genome assembly GCA_004027295.1 of Dolichotis patagonum. Classification (NCBI taxonomy): domain Eukaryota; kingdom Metazoa; phylum Chordata; class Mammalia; order Rodentia; family Caviidae; genus Dolichotis; species Dolichotis patagonum. Next base: position 101,134 of record PVJX010000241.1, on the reverse strand, counting down.
TGAAATCATTTCAGTAAGCATTTGTTGACCATTCTTTATGGTGCTAGATGCTAAGTAGAAGAGTATCATTGCTTTCCACTTTCTAGGAACCCAAAATCTAATTGAAGAAACAAGTTGTTCCTGTATCAACTAGTTAAGCAACAGGAACCATTCTTTACTCCTTAGACTCATTTTATGGTTTTAGGGATAATATTTGTGTGCAGAGTATCATGACTATACAGAATGACTATATAAGTTAAATAAAATATACATATAAAATTTTGTGTATAAACATATACATATACTTGTTTATACATATACATATACACATACATATATTTTGTGTACAAACATATACATACAGGTATATGTGTGCATTCATAAATTTATTTAATCCTTAGGGTAATTCTATTAGGCAGATGATAATGATTCCACACTGAGGTTATGTGGCACTATGTAAAATTGGAAGTAGCACTAAGATTTCAGCACAGGCCTCAGGATAAGCCCTTGGTGTTTGTATGAGAGCATAAATTCTTTCCTAAGCAGTGCAAGGGTGGTCCACATGGTATAACCCAATGAGTAAGCATTGTACAAGGATTTCTGGGAGAAGTTGGGGAAAGGAAAGTAAGAGAACACCTTACTCAAGCTTTCCTTGTGGAAATAGACATGCTCTTTCAATTATGTGGAGACGGAATGCAGAGCTTATGTGAACACGGAGAATATGGAGTTGTTATTTTTTTCTGGAGGGCCAGAGTGATTATAGCACAGTCCTTGGTAAAATCAATGGTTAGGAAGACCAAGGTAGAGACTGTAGAATGGGTTTAGAATCAGAAAGATGAGCCATAGGACTTCTGCATCTTTCAGACATGAATTGCTGTTGGGAAAACACCAGCACAGGACAGTGAATAGGATTCATGTTAGGAATTTGGATTTCTGACGATTGTCACCTGACAATTTGTTATGATTACAGAGTCATATAGTGTTTGATTCATTTTGTTGTATTGAAATAATCTAGAATAAGCTAATTTTAATCCAGTACTTAGCATTTAGGAAACACTCACAATGTATTAGCAATTTATCCTAAATAGTGTAAAAGTGGTAGGAGATATAAAAAGACAATATCTTGTACTGGATTGTGTTTGAATTCTTTGAAGGAAAAATGGTCTGTTAAAACAAAGAACTGTTTCAATTATAAAGCAATCAAAACGTACCTTCTCTATGGGTGAGATTTATTTTAGTTTAGATGGACAGTTCCCACCATGCTGCAGGTTTCATGACTCATGACAAACAGTAAGCTGAGAACCACCTACCCATCCTTACAAAGCTTAGACAATATGTAGTGGAGTAACAGTATTTCGTATTTTGACTTATCTCAGGTTGAACCAGTTCTTTGTGTATTTCAGGACTTTTATCAGCACCATGAGGTTGACGTAAACGATAAGATGGGACTTTGTTGCGGTCTCAGTTTTAGAACTGGGCGAAGTAAGGAGTAAGCACGTTCCATATAGTCAGTGAGCTTAATGTGTAATTCCTATCTAAAGGCTGAGGGTGTCTATTACTTGTGTCATATTCACTCATCCCACGGGGCTGGTATTTTAATGATTCGCTGAAGCATTTGAATAATCAAGTCACTTTGGCAGATTTTCCTCTCAATATTTAAATGACAGTCAGTTCCAAGAGAAGTATTTGAAAAATCCGAAAGGAAATAGAATTTGCCAGGTGGAGCAGAAATCTCTGGTCCTCAGAAGGAGGGGTGGAAATCACTGTGTCCCCATTAAGAAGTCTGCCCCATTCAGTTTCAACATGAATCCCTGGCGGCAGTTTTCAGTCGGGTCTCATAGGATTTCCTAAAGGCAAATTTAAGAATAGGCAGCTGCCAATAAAATGTAATTTTGGTGGGCAGAAAGGCCCACATGCTTGAAATCCCCACTCTCTGAATCCTTAACAATGGTTAGTCAACCTTTCTAGTGAGCTCAATCAAAATGTGGATGTGATGTCTTTTGCATTGGCACACACAGGACTGGCCTGGTATTGTAAGATGGGATGTCACCTTTCACATCCTTGTAGTTCAACTTCCTCTTCCAGCTGGGGCAAGAGACTCCTCAGAAGACTGTGTCTCATTATTTGGATTCCTACCTAGGCATGCATCTTGGCTCCTCTTCATGCGAGGCAAATCATTGTTCCTGGGTGGCTCTGCTGCCATAGTTGGCCTCATGTGGAAATGGTCACAGAAGCCACATAGGATGAGGGTTTGATTGAGGACTGGAAGAAGACAGTTCTGAGTCAGGGTGAGTGAGTAGTGGAGACAGTTTGGAAAGAAGGAAGGAGTTGATGCCTAATAAGGAGAGGACTGTGGCGAGTGGAGGAGAGAAGGCTTATGTATGCGTAGGCATATATTGTTTTTCATGCATAAACATATACATATGTATAAGCATATCATTCATTTTAGAGAATCAAGGAATTGTATTTCATATAAGATAGGCATCTAAAAGTTCAAAAATTTAAAGGTACCAGAGCTCAATTAGCTCAATTCCTCCTTTTACAGATAAAGAAGCTGAGGTCCAGGAAAGTAGAGTGATTGCCAGGTCTCAGGAGAAGACAGTGTCACACCAAAAACTCATGAGCTCATGCGAGGCCAGCACACACTCCAGGGCAGCCCCGCACCCAGTGCATTCTCTGTGGGCAGAAGCTTCCCTTTCCTTGGCCTAAGGCTGCTTGTCTGGTGTCCTCCATGGTCAGGCACACCGGCAGCCTCCAGGAACGATGATCCTCCTGCCTTGAATCTTTTTGATGAATCCAGGCTTCTCGACAACTGACTCTTTCCTTTCTCTCTCCTCTGCCCACTTGTGATAGCTGCTGGGAGAGGCGGCAGCAGAAAATGCATTTAACGTTTGCTGCCTGCAGCTGGAGGCCCCAAGACCAGGACACTTAATATGATATGGTTCGCTTTGTTTCCAATTAAGATCATTGGAAGCTGTGCTGCCTTAATCCTCTTGTCTAGACAATTGTCACGGCTATAAATTATCATCATAATGGCCATCAAATGGTTTCTAATGACCTTACCCAAGCGCCATTTGCCAGTCCTACAAACTTTTTGAACACGCTGTCTAGTTTATTTTAATTGATCCATTAACGGGCAACATATATACCCTGCTTCCTCTCTCCACAGGGACATTCGTAGATTCAATTCCTTGCTCATTGCTAATGCCATCTGTAATCTCACTACTGATCTAATTTTGTCTTCTGTCTGTCTACAACAAATTTGATCAGAAAAATCATTAACCAAATCTGATGTTCTTTGTGTGTGTTTGAGACAGTAGCCATGGCTGTTACAGACTCTTGGTATTGATCATGAGTGATTAACAGTTGTTTACATAGATTTTGCTCAGGATAGGAATGGTTGGGCAGTATATAGGGTATTAATAATTGTGTGTGGCAATGAATGTAAATGAGCTCTTTCAGCCAAGAATGTGAAGATCTCAAAATATTCATAAAATACTTGTTCACAGACTGTGTGTGTGTGTGTGTGTGTGTGGTCTTGAAGTTAATCTGAGTGGGAAACCAATTCATCTTAGAATACATGGGACAGCTAGTGATGGACTTGTAAACTCAGCTAATATCTCACCTCCCTTTCTCAAACTCTTAAGCGTGTTGCTCTTAGTGGTGGGGTGTGGTAGGCTGAGATGTTATGGAGAGAGGGGAGAAGCCAAACAGAGTTAATAAGATGCCTGAAATTTGGGTTGTAGGACTTCTACTTCTTTCGCTAACTACAATGTCTGTTCTAGTCTTTTCTTCCCTGGGCAGCTCATCTTTAGCCCTTGCATTGCTCGCTTTTTTCTTACCAAAGTGCCTTGCATGTATCATCTCCATTAAAAAGTCCTTTACTTGACCGGATGTAAGTTTTGGGCGACCAAAAACATGATGAATATTTAAAGAAAAACAATCGTTATTGTAGAAGCCACATTGCTGTTAATCCTCCTCCACGCACCCCCGCCCCGCCACCGTCTAACACGTGTCTCACTGTTCTTGCCACTTTTTGAAGCAGCTTTGGAAGTCTTCTTGTGTTGGTGTCTTTACCAGCTGTGATAAAGAACGTAGTGGATGCTGCTGTCCATTTGATGGACAGGCAGGGTCGGAAAAGCATAGCTGTGCGTCCTCAGCTCCCTTATTCACAGGACATGGCACTCGGCAACTTCTGGATTCTCCGGAAAGCAAAGTGACCATGAAGGTCAGCGTTTGGAACTGATGAAAGACATCCAGGCCAGCGTGACAATGCAGCTAGAGACATTTGTGGAGCAGAACCTCGAGAACTGCTTCAGAAAGTGACAGCACAGTGGAGAAGTGTGTTCAAAGAAAGGGGAGCATTCTGAGAAGACTTAATGGCAGGGGCAGTGTGTCTTTTACTAGTGTTTTAAACATTTAAACACGCTGTATTTTTTAAAATCACACTCTGTATTTGTCTGCTTATTTGTTTCTACCAACAAAATGTGATCCCCTTAGTAGGGATATATGATTGCTAGAGACTACGAAATCAAAAGACCACAGGTAGATTTGGCTTTGCTACTTTCCCCCCCTCCCTGGGTAAGTTTTTTTTTTTTAAATACAACAGAACAAAGCCAATTGAGACAGTGCAGTGAATTTGGTACAGAACTTCACAGCAAGTTACTGGGATAACAGTAATAGGTACCATAGTATATCTCATTATCTTCACAATAGTTGTCTAGTGATTAAGTATAGCAAAGTCAAACCAAAGACAGAACATTATAAAATCAATCGAAAGAGTATTGAATAGAGCAAAGCAGTTAATCATAATGAAACAAAACTTGCTTTCAAAGAGAAGATAGAGGAGACCTCGCCATATTTGCTATGTTGCATACAGTCATCCTGCCAAGAGATGCTCAGTCCTCTGTCCCCAGTTGCTAATAGGGGAGGGGAAGTTGATTCCAAGCCTGCACACTGGTAGGCTCAAGAGACACTGCTGGGTCTCCTCCTGGCTCACACCAGAGGAAGGTGTTTACCAAGAGGGTACGTGAATTGCTTCTTTGTGCAGGCTCTTGGGTTCCACCATGGCTGTGGCCAGATCTCGGGGACCTGGCTCCCTGGGTAAATTTTAACAGGGTGTTTTGCCTTCCACAACTTGGTCATCATCATCTGATAATCAGTGATGGTGACAGTGCTGTATTATTGTAGATTAAATGACCTTGGTTCTCATCACCATCAGATTCATTTGTGTGTCTATTGTCATTATGAAGTATACCATTTTTTCAACAAAAAATTAATCTTCCCACTTAGTAACTAAGTTTTCAGGTCTTTCCAGTTTTTCTTTTAACATGAGCAACAATTTCTATAACAGAGAATTTAATCTTTCAAAATGTATAGTTTGGTGAGATTTATTACATTCATAAAGTTGTGCAAGCATCACAAGTAATTCTACAATATTTTTATCACTCCAAACAACCCACTTCCTCATATGCATTTGATCTTGATTTAACAGTTTCCTGAGTTCCTTCCAGCCATGTTTCTGCTTTCTATCTGTGTTGGCTACAGCGGACATTTTGTATAAATGGAATCATGTAAAATGCGAACTTTTGTGCCTGATTTTTTCATATGACATCATATTTTACATGTTTATTTCCTTTTTATGGCTGAATAGTATTCCAGTGTACTGTATAGTATATTTTGTTTAATTATTCATGAATGACAGATATTCTGCTTCTTTTCCATGTTTTGGCTGTTATGAATGATACTGCTATGTATAAAAGTTTTTGTACGGGCATATGTTTATAGTTACTTGGTTATAAACCCAGGAGTAGAAATGTTGAGTCATACAGTAATTCTACATTATTGTTTTAAGGAATTGTCAAACTGTCTTCCAAGCTGACCATCCATTTTATATTCCCACAAGTAGTGAATAAGGATCTTATTTCTCCATATCTTTGTAGTTGTATTATCTGTGTTTTGATTATAGCTATCCTAAGAGTATTAAAGCGGTGTCTTAATGTAGGTTAGGTTTGCATTTCCTGATACTTAGTGATGTTGAATATCTTTTTTCTGTGATTATATATTATTTTATATATTTCTTTAAAAAGTATCTATTTAAATTCTTTGCTCATTTTTCCTTTTTTTTTTTTTTTTACTACTGCCATTATGAAAGTTCTTTACATTTTTGCTAAAAGACCATTGCATACTTATTTTTGCAGATATCTCCTTCAATTCTGTGGGAGAGATGGTTTTTCACTTTCATGATGAAAGTAAAGCACAAAACGTTACATCTAATGAAATTCAATGTACTTAGTTTTTCTGTTGTTGATATAGTCCTTTTGGTGCAATTCTTAAGAAACCACAGCCAATCCAAGGCCGTGAAGAATTACCTCTATGATTTCATTTAAGGGTTTTATAGTTTTAGCTCCTACATCTGGTTTTCTGATGCACTAGAGTTAATTTTTGCTTGTGATGTGAGTTAACGGTCCAGCTTTATTGTTTTGCATGTGGATAAGCAGTTATCGTATGTTGAGGAGACTATTCTTCTTCATTGAGTTGTCTTAGTACCTGTTTTTGAAAATCAAAAATAAATGTCAATATTTATTTCTATATGATTCTTTCTATCCTATTGATTTATATATCTGTATTTAGGCCAGTACCACCCTATCATGTTTTCTTTAGTTTTTTAATAAATTTTGGAATCAGGAAAGACAGATCCTCCAATGTTGTGTTTTCAAGGTTGTGTCTACTTTGGGTTCCTTGTACTTTGATATGAATTTTAGGATCAATGTGTCAATTTATGCAAGGAAACCAGGGTGGATTTTGGTAGCAATCATGTTTTATCTGTAGATCAGACTGGGTAATATTGCCATCTTAACATGAGTAAGTCATGTTATTCTTGAAATAAAGTGTTCATCCTTTTATTTAAATCCTTTAAAATCAATGGGATTCTTTTTCTTAAATCTCAGTTTTGAAGTGTTCATTGCTTTGACTAGAAATACAATGAATTTTAAATATACATCCTACAAGCTTACGGAATATATTAGATTTAATAGATTCTTTATGAATTCCTTATGATTTTATGTCTACAGGATCATGTAATCAGTAGATAGTGATAGCTTTACTTCTAATCAAGATGTCACCTATTTATTTTTTTTATCAATTATATTGGCTAGGACATTTAGGACCATGATGAACAGGAGTAGTGAGGGTGTGTGTCCTTATCTTAGATGTGGGGAAGATTTCAGTCTTTCGTCATTGAGACTGTCACTTGAAGAGTGTTTTAACGTTCTTTACCAGGTTAGGTATGACCTTTCTATTCTTAGTTTGTTGAATGTTTTTGTCATTACAGGATGTTAGATTTCTTTGTCAATAGTTTTTCTGTGTCTATTGATTGTATAATATATTTTATCCTTTATTCTATAAATGTGATATGTTATAGTGTTTTATTTCATATGTTGAATTAACTTTGTATTCCTGAGAAAATTCCACTTGATTATGATGTATAGTAGTCCTTTCCATATGTTACTGGACTCAATTTTCTAATAGTATGTTAAGGATACAAATATCTTCATAAAGTTATTTAGGTGGTGTATGCATACTTGTGTGTGTGTGTGTGTGTGTGTGTGTGTGTGTTGGATCTAGTTATTTTATAGTGCTATCCAATTCTTTTGTTTCCTTGTTCTTTTGTCAAGTTGTTCACCCATTACTGAAAGTAAGGTATTCAAACTTCTCACCATTACTGTCCAATCATTTGTCTTTTTGGTACTGTCTTTGCTTCATGTATTTTGAAGCTCTGTTATCTATATAAAAGTCTATAATTGTTGTCTATTCTTGAAGAATTGACACTTTTATCTTTAAAGTATCCCTATAATATTTTTTATGGGTGTCTAGTAGTGGTTTTTGTCCTAAAGGCTGTTTTTTTTTGGTACTAGGAATCGAATATATGACGTCATGCTTACACCACTGAGCTAAATCCCTGGCCCCTCCTGAAGGCTATTTTGTTAGCAACCTAATTCTCCTTTGTTACAGTTCTCCATTTAAAAAAAAAATTTCAATCTAAATTATTTTCATTGAATTACATTGAATTTATTTTCAATGTTAACTGAATCTAAAATGTCTGTTGTAAACAAAAAAAAAAGAATTGAATCTTCTTGTTCATGCTGCCAGTATATATCTTCTGACAGCAGTGTTCTATTTACATTTAGTAAATTATTTGATTTCCATCTATCATTTTCCACTGGTATTATGTCTTGTTTTTCCTGTTTCTTTATTCCCTTATTAAATACTTTTGTGGTAAGTAAAGCTTTTCTAGAAAACCATTTCAATTTCTTTATTATTTTATTTTATTTTATTTTATGTTAGTTATTTTCTTAATGGCTGTTCTGAGGATTATAATTATTATCTTTGAAATTTAATTTGGATACATACCAACTTAATATCTATGGAATACAAAACTTTACTGCTATGTAGCTCCACTATTTCTCTCTAATTTGCATTTTATACATTGTATGTATAAATATTTTTATAAGTCAATCAATATACTTTTTTTGGTTGTCGATACATACATTTGTCTTTTAAATATGTAGATGAAGTGTTACAAACCAAAAACACCTTAACATTGTCTTTTTGTATTGTACATATTGCTACTTATATTGGTGTTTTTTTAACATTTTCTCACCTAGATTCCATTTATTTTCTGATGTTCTTTTATTTAAGCCTGGGAGACTTCATGTAGTACTTCCTATGGGTTCAGAATATGCTAATTTTCTTGATTTGTTTGGTAAGGTCGATTTGTCCTTCACTTTTGAAGAATGATTTTGTTAGCAATACAATTCTTGATTGATACTTTTTTTTTTTTTTTGTTACTTGGAGGCTGCCATCCCACTACCTTCTGGACACCATCATTTCTGATGAGATATAAGCAACATCATGTTTATGCAGAATGCCCTGCCTGCATGAATCACACCTCTATTTGCTGTCTTCAGGGTCCTCTCTTTGACTTTCAACAATAATTTAGTTATGATGTGTGTAGATGTGGCGATTTTTGTTCATTTTACATACATTCTTTGAGCTTCTTGCATGTGTAGTTTATTGTTTTTAAAATAGAATTTGAGACAATCATTTCTGTGTTCTTTTTGTACTTTCTCTATTATATCTTCTGGTCTCTCATTGCATGGAGGGAGGTGTTATGGAGACCTTGGAGGCTTTGTTCATTTGTCTTCATTATTTTTTCTTTCTCTTTCTCTGACAAGTTAAAGTCAACTGCCCTACCTTCGAGTCCAATGGTTGTTTATTCTGCCCAGCCAAGTCTGCTATTAATCTGTCCCAGTGAATTTTTTATTTGTTATTGAACTTAATGGGTCTGAAATTTTGATTTTAAAATAATTTATATCTTTTCATTGACATCATTTATTGACATGTTTTATGCATATTATGTACTTTTCTGCTTTCTTTTAGACCTTTATTCATGGTTTCCTTTTGTTCTCTGAGCATTATGCTTTGAAATTTTGACCAATAGGTCTATTGTGTGGCTGTCTTGGAGATACTTTTTGCTAACTATTTTCACACTGTTTGAGGGCCATGGTTTTATCTTCCCTTGCAAGTGTCTTCTTGTTAAGAACTGAGTGTTTGTATAGTATGGTGGAGCAGCTCTGCAAATCATTTTTCCCTCTTCAGTTTGTTGCTATCCTTGTTTCTTGTCAGTGTCACTCTTTGTTTTGTTACTTTGCTGTAAACAACAGTATGGTTTTTCACGTACAATGACTTGATAGTCATCTAATGATCAGGCACATATTTCCTTAAATACAATGAACCAACAACAATCACAGTTTTTCCTAAATGGTTCTATGTGCATGTACATAGGTGTAAACCTTCAATACATGGGAAAGAAGTTGAAAACCCTGCACTAACCTTCATTTCCTGAACCCCCAGAGCCTGGTTTAGTAACAACTGGGAAAAAAGAGAATTCTTTAGGAGTGAATAATTTTACATGTGATAAAAACATGGCTTTTGGAGTATTGGATATAGAATGTTATGGAATGAATATTTGTTTTCCCCTACAGCTCATATGCTGTCCCTATGATCCTCGCTGTGGTAGTATTTGGGGATGAGACCTCGGGGAGGCAATCAAAGATAGACGAAATCACGTGAGAGGTGTCTTAGTAATGGGATTCCTACCTTCATAAGAATCACTTTCATGATTGCTCTTCTTTCTCTGTATATGTAAATCACAGTGCATTCACCTAAACCTGGCCATGCCGGACCCTTCTAGCCCCTAGAACTGTGAGAAAATTATGTTTTATTGTTTAAATTACTAAGTTTATAGTACTTATTATGTTAATCTGAACAGACCTTATGAATAGCTTCTTCACTAAATATTGTTTTTAAGATTTTTGGTAAATTTCTTCTTTGGTACAACTCACATATCTGTCCATGAAGTTAAACAATTGCCACTGATGATTTTTGGTAAGTTTCTTCGGGATAGGTTGTTTATGAGAAGTGATCTCTGAGTCAGATTTACTGAGTCCAAAAATTCTGTGTCATCGGAGGCTGTCCTGTGTATTGCAGGATTTTTACCATCATCTCTAGAGTCTACTGACCTGATAACAGCAACAATTTTCCAGTTGTGATGAACACAAAGTCATCTAGTTATTGCCTAATGTGTACTTCAGGGCAGAAGTACCCCTGGCTGTGAATCACTGTTCCCAGCACATCAGTATAATCTCATTATTTCCAATACAGAATCTGGTTCAGATGAACAAAGTGTTCTCCTACAGTATGGTGCAATCCTCTGGTTCCAGTTACTGGATTGAGGATGGAAATATAACTGATTCACACCTATAAATTATGAGAGAAGGTTTTTGGAAATGGCTGGGGAAAAAGATTATTTCCTTTTCATTCCACGTTGTGTTCTGTGAGGATATGAAAACCATTAGGTAGTTATCCTTACAATGAAGCTCAATTATGGCTTATAAAGTGTGAGGGGCACTTCGTGCAAGTTTAATGCTATTACTACAACACGTGTTGAGTTTATGGCATGAGATTACTCTTTGTATGAGACCTATTTCAGCCAAACTCTTTGAAAATAAAAGTTGGAGTGGATTCCAGCTCCATACCTCTCTGGGCAATTCAGTACCTCTTTTCCTATCACTCCAGCATCTGAATATCCACGTCATTTCCTAACTCTTAGTTGGTGAACTGGAATATTTTTCATGAAGATTGTCTGGTTTTATTTCTGTTTACTTCATGTCATGGTTTATGTTGGTGGCCCCCAGACCTCATGTATTTGCATTGTACATTTGTGACTGGTTCATTGTCTAGTGCTTGGATTGATGGTGTCAGTGCTACAACCTCCTAGGGAGTGGAGCCAGGACGTGATGTAATGGCAGGAAGAAGGTGTGTCTCTCTCTTGCTGGTTTCCACCTTGCTGTTTGCAGCCGCCATGATCTGCGGCCCCACCATTCCACCCTGCCTTGGAGCCAACTAAGTATGGACTAAAACCTTAAAAAACTGTAAGAAATAAACCTTTCCTTTCCCAACTTTGGGCATCAGGTATTTTGTCTCAGCGATGAGTGAAAAGTAACTAAGACAGAACTTGGCACGGAGGAGTGGGGTCATTGCTGTGACTATACCTGACCATGTTTTTTGAGAGGCTTTGGAAATGGCTTGTGAGCAGAGTTTGGAAAGGTTCAGACTTGTTGCTTGGATACATAGAGCTGGAGCAGCTGAGGCTGTTCTGTAGAGGAGATTCTGTACAGAGCTCAGGAGACCAGAAGGCTGACAGAAAGCCTGATATTAAAGACCAGGCTTGCGAGGTTTCTGCTGGGAAGAAAGACTGTATTGGTTGTTGGACTCCCTATGATGTGTGTTATGGCTTGGCAGAAAGTTTGTCTGCGTTTTGCTCATGCCCAGAGACTTTGCCTGAGACTGAGATTAAGGGTAATGGACTGATTAATCTGGCAAAGCCACATGAGGTTCCAGAATGGAGGCAACATAAAAAAGCTTTTCTTCACAATCAGGTTCACAGTGCCCAGCAATCCAGGCACTGGACCCCTACAGCCAAGAGAGAGAAAAGCCTGGCTACTGCTCCAGCTGCAGCAGGCCTTGGCGGCATCCACATTATACTGATTTTAGGTGCAAGGAAAATGCACAAATTCTGAGGGTAAGAAGGCTTCCACCTTGATTGCAAAGGGCCTGGGAGGCCAAGCAGTGTGCCCCTGAGAGGGCAATTTGTAAAGATGTAAGGGTGAAGCCAAAGGTGCAATGGAGACCCCAGAAGTTTGGAAAAGCCAAGAACGTGGATCATCCAAGGAAAGCTGCAAAAACTGAGCAGAGAGGGTTTAAGAGAAAAGCTGCAGGAGCTGAAATCCTTGGAAGTGCCATGGGGTTGGAATCACCCCAGCCTTTTGGAGCTTGCAACCAGATTGCTTCAAATGCTGAGCATGGAACTCTAGGACTTAATGTTCACCCTGCTGGATGTTGGACTTGCTCTGTTCCCAATGCTTTATATTCCCCCATTTGTAACTTTTGGAATGGTGATGTTTATTTTGTGCCTTTGCATTTCAGAAATGTTTAACCTTGTTTCACTTGTACAGGGTGTTACAGTTAAGAGTTTGCCATAGATATTGGAGGAGACTTGGGACTTGGACTTCTCAGCAATGCTGAAAATGTTAGGATTTGGCAACTCTTGGAGATGGACTAACTGTCTTTTATATAAAGGTTGTACATGAGTCTCTGGGGGCCAGGGGTGGGATGTCATGGTTTATGTCGTTGGCCCCCAGGCATTGTACATTTGTGACTAGTTCATTGTCTAGTGCTTGGATTGATGGTGTCAGTGCTACACCCTCCTAGGGGGTGGAGCCAGGATGTGATGTAATGACAGGAAGAAAGTGTGTCTCTCTCTTGCCAGTTTCTGCTAGCTGTTTGCAGCTGCCATGAACTGCGGCCTCGCCATGCCACCCTGCCTTGGAGCCAACTGAGTATGGGCTGAAACCTCCAAAAACTGTAAGAAATAAACCTTTCCTTTCCCAACTTTGGGCATCAGATATTTTATCTCAGCGATGAGTAGAAAGTAACCTAAGACACTTCATTTCACTTCTTATTCTTAGTTACTTCCTAAAATGCATTTATCACTTTTCTGTTCAAGAAGTTTCAAGATTCCTTTATTATCTCTACATGAAATCAATATCACAGCCCATTTTCAATTCAGCAAGGACCAATGTTTTGAAGCCTATTAGCCTTTGCTTTGCTTTTATGCCAAATGAGAGTACGCTCTCCATTCCCAGAGTGGCTTCCCTTTGTCTATCTCTATTCATTTTCCCATGCTATTCCTGGCACCAATATGTTAATGCTAATAGTTATAACAAAAAGATGGAAAGAGGCAGGTTTTATTTAGAGCTAGCCTTGTAGCAGAAAGTGTGTTCCATCTCATTTAATTCTCCAAAACAAAAGTAAAATTGTTTATTGAGTGTGTGTATTTAGCCTCTTGTACCCAAGAAGAAATTACAGTTTAGAGATGTTAAATAATTTCTCAAGGTCACACAGGCAATTTGAAAACTTGGAACTTAAACTCAGGTCTTTGCAAGTGTGTCTGTATTTTTAGTCTTAGCCACAGCAAGGTGTTGCTTTCACTGTTCTTGACTTTGCTGTCCCTTCCCTGTTACTTTTTTTTGTGGCAATTCTGTTTGTTTTTCCAGTCTAAATTTACATGTTCATCCTTAACATGTCCCAGTCTTTTAATGCAAAACAATGGTTCTCCTCTTTAATCTGACTCCAGCTCAATCCCTTGACGTCATGATAGATGAACAATACTGTTTGTGTTTAATACACAGTATTGGATAAATAAAACATGGAGCTAGTTTTCTAGTTCTTTTATTTCATGATGGATGTAAAGAGAATATCAAAGGTGGGCAGCACTTTGAAGAAAAGAGTCACATACCGAACATTCTTTAAATTGAATGAATTGCTAAAAATTCATTAAGTCAGATTGCTGTGTGTCTATTTTTCTTTTTTCTTTTCTTATGTAGATCATAGATATATAATTAGTGGCAAAATATGAAGTCATTTCTTAAATAAATGTGGAATGCCTGTCAATTTCTGTGTTCATCTTATAAGGTGAGTAAAACCTAAGGATCTGGTTTCCTTGTAGTTAATAAAGGACCTACATTCATTGGTCCCTTTAATAACTAAACATCATTAGATGTTTGAAGATGAATCCAAAATTTCAAGCTATGCCATCAGCTGGACACCATGGCTTTCTTTTATAGAAGAGCTGTTTTATGTGTGGTCAGTCTGAAAATCTGTTTCAATGGCATGTCTGTTTTTTGTCTGTCCCCAAATGAGCTTTGTAATTCAGAAGAGTAAGTACAGGGCACTAAGATGGAAAGGACAAGAGAAGTCAGCAAGAGGAAGAAGAAGATGAAGGCAAGGATGGAGAGAGGTTATATTAGATGCCCAAGCTCCCAACCCAGGGACACTGTTGGTAGGAGTGAGCCACATAAATCAGTCAGTCAGGTCTAAGTAAACTCTGACATCTTATAATTTCTATTTAAGTCAGGAATTTCATGGTTCTGCTACATAAAAAACTTTTCAAATTTTTTATACTTGAAGAATGACATAAATAAGAGTTCCTCAAATAGAGCTATATGAACACTTGCCCAGTGGCTATGCATTCCCCAAGAAAATGACCAGTCCCATAATTTCATTTTGACTATAGTGGAAAAAATAATACATACATGTCTTGGTTCTATTGGACTTCTAATGGAATTTGGTCATAAAATTTCAGTGCCATATTTTCACTTGGGTTGGTAATCTGGTTAGCAGGAAGCAATACTATTTAGTCATCTTGAGACAATAGTGTAAGGATCATACCTGTTCTGATAAGTGCTCCAGATGTATTGCTACATCCATAAATTGGGCATTGCTTTGATGTCCATGACATGTGCATTATATATATAACCCCAGCTGTATTATTTCCCTGAATATCTCATAAAAAATAGATTAAGCCAGGTATAATGGTGCATTTCTATAATCTCAGTATTCTGAGAGGCTGAGGCAGAATGCAAGTAATTTTGAGCCCAGCTAGGGAACTTCACAGTTTAGTGAAAACCTGTCTCAAAATTTGAAAAGATGATTGAAAAGGACTGAGGATATAGCTCAGTACAAAGGCTCTGGGTTGAATCCACAGTACTGGGGTAAAAAGTTGAAATAAATACAAACATGGAGCAAATTGTACTTATAGATGTGCTGCTGAATATGACATGCATACACGTAGTATTTGATCCGTATTGAGAAGGGTCATTTACTTTCTCAAAACAATATGGTCCTCTTCGTTAACATTATCAATTTTACTTAATTTTTCTTTGCTCTTAGTCATAAGTTAAAATATAAATTTGAATTAATTTAATAAACTTAATTTATGAAATTAAATTATAAATTATTAGTTTCATAGTTGTGAAAAAGTCATAAGACTAGGCTGGCAGATATATCAATAGTATTATGAAAATAATGTATGAACATTGGTATTTGTGAGATTTTTAATGTGGAAAAAGTCCTTACAATATTAAACTGAAAGGAACCATAGCATTCTTTCTTGAAGTGCATATTATTCCTAATCTGTTGACTATAGTAAGCCATTTTGGAAAAAAAATGTTTCTCTTGTCTAGAGAAATATTAGCCTTGTCAAAGGTGACACTGTTCACTATTACCTCTGTTTTATAAAACACCAGCTTTAGTTAATGAATCATATTTTTTTTTCGCCAGGTAAACAAACACATTCTGTTAACCCGAGAGGGCTAAGAATGTTTTCTAGAGGGGTCGTGGAATTTACTCATAATCTTCTCTTAATGAAGAGGCTCGGTCAGAACCTTTCTTCTCTCATGTGTCATCTCCCATCATTGCGGTGGCACTGAGAGCCAGGGGTCAGCCTATGAGTGTGCAGGTCCTTTGGTGACCTTAGTGAGTTGGCCTTAGCCTAGCTTTCACGGGTCCAGCTCCAGATACAAGTCCTCTGACTTCAATTCGTGGGCTCCTTTAATTGTTGTGTAACTTCTCTAAGTTAAATTTAAACTAATTTTCTGGTAGATACTACATTATTTGTGGAAAGTATAATATTAACTCATATGGAAATCTTTAAAGATAAGTTTCTTATTCTATGACTGATGTGGTTTGTGATTATGAACCCTAATCTGCTGTCTATGCCTACCAGGAAGGATTTAGATATAGCCCATGATGTAAAATTCATCTTTTAACTTGGATTAAAATATAAAATTCCAGTAATAGAGGAAGAAGATAAGCAGAAAATAAAAATTTAAAAGGTCTTGTTTGAAAAAACTAACCACACTAGGAAGCTTTCACTTTTAATTTCCTTTTCCAGAAAGTTAAGAGGAAAAAATTTTATAATCTCGCAAAATGAAATTTTTATGTAGAAAGAAAACTGTTACTTTTCTTAACTCCCAAGAAATTTATTAGGGTGAAATAACTGCAAGCAGTTTCTCAGCAGAGACAACAGCCTTGGTCTTTTGAAGTGTTAATTCTATTATGTAAATATTCCGTTAAGCTATGTCTAGAATATGAAAACCACCAATTTAGGTGGCGTCTAATCTGAGGAAATGTTATGAAGTTTCTTTTCGTAGACTCCTTTTTCAAAAGTTTATCTTACTGTCTCTTAACTTCTTTTCCCACTTTCTTATGCCTTTCTGAAAGTGAATATGGTATAAATAAAATTATTTTTTCTGGGACATTTTCTTTCTTTTCTTCTCATGGACATCAAACCCTAGAACTACTAAAGAAAATAGGACAATTTCCTTTTATATTTTGTTTTTTCTTCTTATAGTAATTATTTTGCCTTTATGTCCTCTCTGAGCTTGCAGATGAGCTTGGTAGAGCATTTGGGAAAATACGAAGAGTCAGGAAATGTGTGTTCGTAACTGCAGCGATAGTAATTTCTTGGCAAAATTTTTTCAATGATTTTTTAACTTTCGTGAGAACATATGCTTTCCTTACTTGACATTTTATTATTATTAAATTTCGCCATGCTAATAAAAAACCTCGTGTTTAACTGCTACAAAGTATATCACCAGTGGTTATATCTGGCTTATTTAAGCATTTTTCTAATGTCGAATGGGGGTGATTTCCAATTTCTTACAGTTATGAAGCTGTACCTCTGTCTATAACATTAAACTGTTTTTGACTTATTTCTATGGTGGTGTCTAAGAAAAAGTAACAGACCCAAACATATGAATATTCTAAGTAATTCTTATGAGAATGGTAAGATGACTTCCCAACTCCTACCAAGTTATATTTTGGTTGGCAATGCCTGAGTGTGTCCGTTTCACCTTGCCCTCTTGTAGTTGAGTATCCTTCTTGTTCGTTTTTGACTGGATCAGAAAACATTGTATTACATGAATTTAATTTGCATTACTCAAAAAGACAAACTATCTTTGGTCATGTTTGCTAGTTACTTAACTCTTTAAACCTTTTCCAAATCATCATCTGACCTCTGCACTGTTGTTCATCGCAACTCAGAAAGTCGGAATAAAAAAAAATCGAAGAACTTTAGAGCCGGGAGGAGCATGCACCTGGACGTGTGTGTCTGGGTGGATTAGGGAGCTGGGCGCCATCTGCTTTCTCAGGTGATTAGGGACCCGTAGGGTGGTGCTGCCTGCCTGTCTCAACTGCATCTCTCACTCTTTCTTCTACTTTTCATGTCCCTTTGTTGCATGCATCTTTTTTCAGCATTTTGGTCTTTCCTCAATTTGGTATTGGTGGCATCTTTGCACTCACTGGGAGTAGTGATGGCACAAAGAGACGGTGACAAGTTTATAACTGCAAGGCAGGGAGTCTAGTAAAAACACAGTGCTGCAATGTCACCATTAAGCTTCCTTAGGAGCCCCAGAAAACCCACGTATTCCTACATGACTCACATGGAGCTGGAATAAACTCAGTGCTTGCCTTTGCTCCAGATAGGTCTGACATGCTGCCCTAATCGGCGCCTTATGCGTTTCCATTGGCCACAGCTATGGGTGTAGTACTGGGTCCTCTGTGACACAGAAACCTAGGAAGTCAACAAGAGACCCGTGGACCTGCTTGGAGAAGGCAGAGTGTTCCTTCCAGTGTGTGTGTGTGTGTGTGTGTTCTTGGTTGTGCAGATGGAATCTAGGGCCTCACCCATGCTCAGTAAGCCACATCCCTAACCCTCCTTGTCATTATGTGAACCTGAGCTCTTGCAATGATAGGTGTGGCTAAACTTTGCTGAGCTCTGTGCGTGATAAACCAGCTGAGTGGGTGTTAGTTTTGCCCCCTGTCCCGGTGGTTGTTTATTACCAACAAGCGTCTGTGGTCCTTTCATGTCTGAGCTTTGGGAACTCATACTCCATCTGCATGAAATTCTTTTCCCACTGTGCCATGGGGATTTTCATCTGAGTCTGTGACTCTGGAGTCCATCCATGGTCTCTCTGCTACATTTCTTTTTTTGTGCAACAGTGGAAGGGACACTTTAGCTTGTGCCTGTCCTCTGCTAATGTGCCTAATAGTCGGCCTCGTGGGTGGGGTGTGGTGACATGGGAAGCAGATGTAAAATACATTTTCCATCTTGACAGCAAACATCTAAGCTCACTGCAGAGCAGGAACAAGGCTCTCTTCTAGGTTCCCAGCACATGCTGGACACTTAATGACTACTTTTTGTCATGGAAAGAAAGATGCTTTTCTTGAAGCTACTACCTTCTCTCATATGACAGCAGAGTTAACTCATCTGCTGGGCAGGGACAGAATGACAACACTTGTCCCATTTTAAGTGACTCAGCTCTTCTTTAACAATTCATTTGTGTTTTTGTAACTTCCCAGTCTTCAAAATGGGGCTACCAAACTCTAAGAGGAATGATTAAGATGGGTACATTTTGAACACACAGAATTCATGATTAGTAACTAACAATAATGTTTTATTTAACTTTACCTAATCATCTACTCAGAATTTCAGAATTGTAAGGCAGTTGCCTCAGGGGTGACATATCACATGTCTCAAGCAGGAAATTAGTTATTCTCCTGGTCCTGCACATTCCTTTCAAACACGTGGCTCCATTGTCTGTGGACATAAAGCCCAATGCTTACACATGTTCCAAGTTGTCTAAGATCTTAGAGCCCTTGCCTCTATGCATCTGCAGTCCCAACTGCACTGCCTCAAATGTTGGAAACTGCACCAATGAATTTCAAAGGTAAATAAATAGTCATAGTAAGAACGAATGTATTTCTTTTCATTCCTTTGAGGGTTACAACTCTGCAAATCTTTGCAACCAATCTGTTTTCCTAATCTGGATTTAAATTATTTTACAAGAAATGTTTAAAAACAAAACATCATTTTAAATAGTTTCCTTTTCACAAGTTTGAAATTTGCTAACATTTCTAATCAGAGGTCAGAACATTTTGATTGAAAGAGTGTGACAATAAATATTTTAGATTTTGTGGGCCAAGATGCAAAATTTATTTTTTAAATTTTATTTTAAAGAGAATAAAACAAAAGAGGACAGAACAAAGCAGATCAGAGCAGAACAATGTAAGCAACACAGCACTTCACAAGATAACTGGATATTAACAGTAGCTACCATAATGTCTCTTTCTTTGAAATAGTTGAGCATAGCTTCACAAACAATAATATCAAACATAAAAATATAGTATAAAACCATTCAAGAGAATGAAAGTAATACAGGGCATTCTGAACCAAATAACAGAAAATGAACAATGGCTACTATAATATCTCATTTTCCATAAAAAATTTGTTTATACTATCACACATATTAAAATCCAATAAGACACAACATGATAGAACCAATGGAAACAGAAGAACAAAAGCATGGTAGGACTTTAAAGCAAGATGATATTAAATCAGTCATGGCTGCCATAATGTCTTGTTTTCTTCAAAATAACTGTTCATATCGTCACACATAATAAAATCAAGCAAAACAGAATAAAACCATTCCAACTGATGAGTGAAAACATTATAAGGCTTCAAAGCTATGTAATGAGTAACCATAATTACCATAAAATCTTATGTACTGTTACCATTTCTCACACTAGGGAGACTATATGGTATTTGTACATGTGAGTTTGATTTATTTTGCTCATGAGTATGGTCTCAACTTGCATCTATTTATTTATAAATATCTCAATGTGATGATTCTTTATAGCTGAGTAGTACTCCATTGTATAAAAATACCACAACTTTTTATCCATTCCTCAGTTGATGGGCACTTAGGTTGTTTTCAAGATCTGGCTATTACAAATTGTGCTGCTATAAACATGGGTGCACATATATCACTGCGGTATGATGTTTTCAGTTCTTCTGGGAATATGCTTAGAAGTAGAATAGCTGGGTCAAATGGGACTTCCATTCCCAGCTTTTTGAGGAATCTCCAGACTGACCTCCATAGTGGATGCACTAGTCTACACTCCCACCAACAGTCCAGAAGAGTTCCTTTCCCCTGCAGCCTCTCCAGCATTTGTTGTTGGTAGTTTTCTTTATCCTGGCCATTCTTTCTGGAGTGAGATGGAATCTCAGTGTGGTTTTAATTTGCATTGCTCTAATGACTAATGATGAGGAACATTTTTTCATGTATTTATCTGCCATTCGAATTTCTTCATCTGGGAACTGTGTATTCATCTTGGATGCTCATTTTTGGATTGGGTCTTTGAATTTTGGGGGTCTGATTTTTTTTTGATTCTTTATAAGTTCTAGACAGAAGTCCTTTGTCTGAGGGACAGTTCACTAAGATTTTTTCCTAGTTTGTGGGTTTTCTTTTCACTATGCTTGAGATTTCCTTCGACACTCTTCAATAAGAGTGATCCCAGTTATTGATTCTGGGAAGTATTTCACATGCAGTTTGATTCTTATTCATGAATTTTCTACCTACCCTTATGTCTTCAAGATTTTTACCTACTTGGTCTTCCAACAGATTTAGTGTTTTTTTTTTTTAATATTTAGACAAGATACAAAATTGAAGACATTATTTTTGGGGAGAAAACAAATTTCCACAGAATTTGATGAGCTAATAATAATGTCAGTTTTCATATTGATAAATAGACACATAATTGACAATTTTCAAAATACTGGGCTAGTGTGTTCATTTTATGTTACGGCAATGACAAATGCTCACAGTCCTGGTGGCTTCACAACAGAAATTTATTGCCTTAGAGTATAAGTTTTGAGGTCAAAGTATAACACGGGTCTCCCTGCACTATCATCAAGGTGTCACAGAGCTGTACGCCGTGGTGCAGAGAGAGACTTGGAGGAAATCTGCTGTCTTTTTCTGATTTGGGGTGTCGCCTTCCTATGGCTCATGGCCCCTTTCTCCATGATGCTGGCCAGTCATGGAGCACCCTTCTCACTTGCTGCTGTTGTCACATTTGTTTCTCTGCTGTGCCTGGAAAGGTTCTCCATTTCCTAGGGTCCACGGGATCATGCTGTGCCCACCTGGTTAATCAAAGCTGAAAATTCCTTAGGACACAGGGTCTGCGAATAATTTTTGTAGGACTACATTAGCTAAGGACTATGAGAGGTGTGATATGAACCAACAATACTTCATTTTCTCACAGTTACGGGTACAAAAATTCACCAGGGCAAGCCCCAACAAGGCTAAACTCTCTCTCTCTGAACTCCTGGGAAGAATCTTTCCTTTCCTCCTTCTGGACGAGCCCTGTAGTCCTTTGGGTTCCTTGATTTGCAGTTATTTCATTCCAATCTCTGCTCTCACTGTCACGTGGTATTCTCTCCCATCTCTGGTAACTCTGTATTTTTCCCTCTTGTGACAAGGACTCCAGTCATACTGGGTGGAGGATTCACCCTAATGACCTAATATTAATTGAATTACATCTGCAAAGGGCCTATTTCCAAATATTAACAGTCACGAGGGTCAGAGATAAGCGCTTTAACATATCTCTGTAGAAGATATGGTCCAACTCATAAGAGCCAGTAGCTGAGTCCTTTACTATGTTGGGGAGCATATTCATTCTGGGGATTAGGGACTATACATTCTTGGGAACCATTATTCTGTTTACTACTTCTACTAAGAACACTAGAGTCAGGTTTTCTTTTCCTTTTTGAGATAAAATTCTGCTTAATTTAGATTCAAAGTAACATTTTCTGTCATTGAATTGACTGCATTTGGATAAATCACACTCAACTTTGGATCAAATAAAAGTAGATGGAGAGTTGGATTTTGCATGCAGGTTGTAGTTTTCTGAGTCTTTCTCTAAAAAATTTCATTTAAATGAAAAGCTACTAGAGTGTTATTAGAAATACCATTTAGTATAATATAAACATGATTTTTAAAATGCATTAGAAATTAGTCCTATTAGGCCTGGAATACATATGTGGGAGTAAACCACATGGCAAAATCTACCCTCTTGGGTAATTTCAATAAATTTTGCCATATTTAGGACTCAGTATTTATCATTAATGTATTTCAAAAAAGTACTACTATTGTGTACATATATTTTTTTCCAGGCTAATATGAACAACAAAGCAACAGAATTTCAGATACTGTATACATTCTTCTCAGGCAGCTGCTTATAAGCAGAAATAGATTTCCAGAATTTATACTTAGGAAAATACCACCTAGTTGATAAAAGTACTTATCTTTTATCTAAAGTAGCTCATTTTAACTGATACTGAGAAATTCAAATATTTAACCAGAATGAGAGTGTAGAAATGGTGGTGTAACATCCTAATAAATTTTTATATTTTTAAATTTTATTTTAAAGAGACTAAAACCAAACAAAATAAAACAGAATAAAGCCAATCAGAACAAAACAGTGAGGGTTATACAGGACTTCAAAACCAGTTAGTAGGAAATCATCAGTGTCTGCCATAGTGCCTCATGTTATCTTCAAAATAGCTGCCCATACCATAAGAAATAATAAAATCAAACAAAGCAGAGCAGAATAAAACTAGTCAAAACAAAACAATGAAAGTGATACAGGACTTCAAAAAAAAGGTAATAGGGAATCAACAATGGCTACCATAATATAACTTGTTATCTTCAAAATAGTTGCCCATACCATCAGACATAATAGAATCTAACAAAACAAAACAAAACAAAACAAAACAAAATAAAACTAAATTGAACAGAACAATGAAAATGATACAGTACTTCAAAAAAAGGTAATAGAAAATTAACAATGGCTACCACCTTCCCTTTTTCGACATTTCCTCCCCTTTCACTTTCATGGCATCTACTGTACAATTCGGATCCCACTGACTCCTTCAGTTTTTACACCAGGGAGGCAACACGATGTTCACCCACTTGAGTCCAAACCATTTCACTCATGAGCGTGATCTCAGATTGCATCCACTTACCTGCAAGAGCCTCAAGGTTATCCTTCTTTATAGCGCAGTAGTTTTCTATCATACAAGAGTACCATACCTTTCCTCTTCACTCTATGGTTGATGGGAAAGTTACCCCTGCTTTTTTCTGGGTCCCTGTCATGTGGAGCATTGACTTGTCTCCTCTGATCTTCAGTCCATGAGTTTCCTTTCAAGTAAAATGGGAACTGCAAAGCAGCATCAATTTCAAAGAGTGTGTTTTTCAAATAAGGAAACTTTGTCTTAGGCATTTAATTAGGTGGCTGAGAGCAGAAGCCAGTGTTTATCTTTCCTTTGGTTGATTTCTGCAGATACTCTTGGATTGCCAGAAACATTGATTATCCTTAACATTAGTAACAAAATGTGAAAGTAGGGTCGTCTAGTGAAGATGGTAAGTGGATAAGCAGGGTTGAAGAGTCATCATATTTATAAATCTGATTAAGAAATATATTTTCAAATCCATGTGATATAAAGAAACTAATCATAAAATTCCTTTGGAAAGCAATGGGCGAGCTATAGTCTGCTTGAATCTTTCCCTAAAGATACCCTCTAGGAAAAAATACATTCAAAATTTTTGTTATATATTTGAATTCTTTTAAGTTTATTATTAGTATTAACATAGAATAATGATAAATTGCACTATTTATACAGTCTTGAGAGCCAGGCAGCATGCGTTTAAATCCCAGATGTACTACTGCCTAGTGGATCATGTAACCTTTTCAATCTCCATTTACTGTTTTGCAAAATGCTTTTAAATGCAGTACCTAAGTATAAAGTGTTGAGGAGAGTTCCTGGTGCATAACAAGGATTATATAAGTGGCATTAGTTTTTTTAAAAGTCATTATAATTACTATGAGTGGTGGTGGTGGTGGTAATAAGGTACCCTGTATTTCTGAGCCAAACTCTTTGAGGATTGTGGGAAGCTAAGGCTTGAAGAACATTGTCCAGCCCCCAAATCATTATGAGGTGATTAGGTGGCTGAAGGACCCCAGGTTACCATGGAAACACACTAGGACTGAAGGGAGCAGTGGAAGATGGCAGTCAGATGATCATCTGAGGCTGATGCTGGGGTAGAAGATGCTGGGGGAGAAGAGGCAGAGGCCAGAACCTTCTCTGCAGTCACCCAAACTGCACTAATTCCTGGAGAAAATAGGCTCTTTTCCCACGGTAGCTACTAATGCTTTTACCTATTCCTGCTTGCTAAAGGAAGCCCAAGAGCAGGTGGAGTGTTCATGCCCCACATGCATTGTGACCACGCCAGTGCTGCAGACTGCATAACCAAATTCTATTCTGCAGGAGAATTTCGGGGTTTCTTTTAACCTTAATTCCTTCATTTGCCTTTTTATTTTTTTGAATGGGCCTTTTTCTCTGAAAATGTTTGTCTCAGTGGCTCTTTCTTTATCACTGCTACTGTGTCTACAATATCAGGTGGTCCCAGGGACACGCAGCTCCATGGTTATAAGAAGTGAACCAGATAAAATTTTTGCATTTGAGTTTAAACAATAATGGTAAATGCAGTTAGAAATTAAAATTCAAATCACTAGTGGCAGATATTCAGTAGTTCCATGGGAGAGCCAAGGAATTGCAGTGAAATTGTTGACCTAAATCAGCAAAAGCCAGTTTTTAGTTGTCAGTGGGGAGATGTTTTACATGGTGAGAGGATCGTGCCCTGGGTTGGAGGGTTTGGGTTTTCCAATCTCCTGAACCATGGTGGTGTCGCTGTGGCTCCCAGGGCAGTGGCTAGTATTTCCTTCCCTGTCCCAGTCTGCATTTTGTTCTCTCTTCAAGCTGCTGAAGCAGAACAGACGCCCTGGGATTTGCATTTTCTAGAAGTCAGGAGTCTGAGCTGGGGAGCTGCAGAGATCTGTTGAAATGCCAGCGTGGTTGGCGAAGCTGGGCGAAGAGTCTGTCTCTGTCTTTGTGCTGGAGAAGAGGGTGTGGTGCTGGGAGCTTGCTGGCTCAGGGTACCCATGGGAGGGCCTGTGTGTGCTGGGGTCAGGCGGCAGGATACACGAGCTGAGAGACAGGTGCCTTGCTGGCAGTGATTGCCTGATACCATGGTACGTGATGTTTTCATAAACATCTCCTGGTGGTAGAAAAATTTATTTTTTTGTAAAAGTAGGTTTAAAAGAATGTAGCAATATCAGGTTTAGGTAGAAATTACAAAGCAAAGGAAACTTTCTGAAATGGGAGGTTTTTCTGTCTTTATAATTTCTTTTGTGTCACTCATGCCTTCAATAATTCTTGGAAATAGACTCTTCTTTGCACAAATGCAGGATTTCAGTGAGCTGTAAGGTTCTCATGAAATCACTCAAGTAGGGTATTTATTTTTTTTTGCATTTTTTCTACAAACAACTTACTGACAAAACTGTATAGGATACATTTGGCACACCAACATGAGCAGATGCAAAATTGAAAATCGGAGTCAATACAGACAAGGAGTAGCCTTCTAAACTATGATAGACTTTGTGCTGAATATTAACTGAAATGCCTGATGATTTTCCTTCAGTAGAAAAATAAAGGAGCATTGGGCATTATTCTATGTGTAAAAAGATGAGTGTGGAATCTAAAGAAATGACAAACACATCGACAGCAGAAAAAACTGAGGGTGGACACCACCTGAGGTCATTCATTGTCATTTGACTTTGACCTGGTTCCTATCAGGCACTGCGTGGCTTCCAGAGAGATCCGGCTCTCCACACGTAAGCTCTGGCTATCATGTCTCCATTGTGACTGTCAACAAACAAAAAACTATTTTCTAGGCAATTCAAATATTCTGAATTAAAGGTTTATGTTCAATAATGAAATACATATTTCCCACTCACTAGTTCTTTAGTAAGAATCAGTTACTGTGGTTTGAATTGAAGTTAAGTAGATCCGAGTGTTTGCACGTGCTTTACTATGCAATCATTCATTCACCTGCCTAGGGCTTGGTCTGTTGCTGCGCTTAAGACACAGCACATGTCTTGGCCTCAGCCAGCTGATGCTTCCTTTTTTAACACTGGTAGAATCAGCATAAGGGAAGCATGTCATCCAAAAATGTGGCAAAGAATGCATTGCAGGTTTATGCAAATACTACACAAATGTATTGAAGTATAATCAACAAACAAAACTGCACATATAATTATGTATACAATTCTGTGAGTTTGGACAGAAGCATACACACATAAAGTCATCACAATGAAGGAAATAGATATATCTACCACCCCTAAAACGTCCCTTACGCTTCTGGATTTTGTTTTCGGTTCTCTTTTGTTGCTGTAGAAATATAAAACCTACCATCCTAATCACGTTTAAAGTGCATGTATAGGATTGTGAACTATAGGTGGAGCAGATCTCCTGAACCTGCTCATTTTGCTGAAACTTTACACTCTTTTGAAAATAACTCCTCCCTTTCCTTATTCCCCTTGGCTTGGAAGCCTCTGTTCTAGTGTTTGCGTCTGTGAGCTTGACTTTTTAAAATACTTCATATGAGTAGAATCATGCAGTATTTGTTTTTCCAGTGGCTTATCTCATTTAACACAATGACCTCCAACCTAAAGTTGTTGGAAGTGCTGGAATTTCATTCCTTTTTTAAGGATAACTAATATTCCATTGTATGTACATACTAGATTTTCATTATGTGTTCACTAATTTATGATCATTTGGGTTATTTCCATATCTTGGCTATCCTAAATAATGTTTTGAGCACAACAATACAGATACCTCTTCAAGACACTGACCTAATTTTCCTGCATGTGTACTAGTAGCAAGATTGCTTGATCATATAGTAATTTTATTTTTAATTTTCTGAGTAATTGTCATATCGTTTTCCATAGTGGCCACACCACTTTAAATTCTTGCCAATAACTTACAGAGATTCTAATTTCTCTATTTCCTTGTCAATGCTTGTTATCTTTGGTGTTTTTGATGTTACCACCCTAACAGGTGTGAAAGGATATCTCATTGTGTCTTTGGCTTGCATTCTGCTGATGATTAGTGAAGTTATTGGGCATCTTTTCCTGTATCCTATGTTATTAGGATCTTTTTTTTGAGCAATGTCTATCTAAATCTATGCCCATTTTTAAAATCAGGTTGTCTTTTTCTTCTGTATGTTTTATATGTGAGGCCTTTGTCAATTACATGGCTTATAAGTATTTTTCCCATTGCGTAAGTTGCCTTTTTGTCAGTTGAATTTTCCTTTGCTGTGCTGAAGTTTTTTCATCTATTTTACTTTTGTTTTCTATACTTTGATGTCATATCTAAGAAATCACTGCCAAGACTTAAGCTAAGAAGCTTTCTTCCTGTTTTCTTCTAGTGTTTGACCTTGAGCAAATACTTTTTAAAACATCTATGTCTGCATTGTCTCAAAATCATATCTTTGCTGCAAGTCTATGCTCATTTTTGATCTATAGAATGTTTTAGATTAAATCAATCCAACCAGGTAAAGTGTCACCTAGGACTGGCATGCAGGTGCTGCGCCACAGTTTGGTCTGGTTTTTCACAGCAGCAGAAGTCAGGATAATCTGGTCTCCATGTCTGCCTGTTGAGCAGACTGATTGACCCTCACATGGTTAGCAGATCTAGTAAGAGTCCCAGGTGCATTGAGATAAAAGCACAGGTTTCCCACCTAAGTTTCTGAGTTCCTCTAGTTTTGCCCACATTAGCAAGTAATTTCTAGTACCAGATGAAAAGCGCTAGCAGTGTTGCTGAAGAAAATGTCTGTCTTGTGTGAGCATTAAGACTGACGACTGTGGGTTGTGAGGTAAACACGTGGAAGCCTGCGTATCGCCTTGCGAGGAGAATACCGAGCAGGTGGCCACAGCCGCCGAGCATCACTCTGACCAAAGACACGAGGCAACTCGAGAGGGTCCAAGAGAACAAACACAGTCACACTAGGGTGCAGTCCCACGGGGAGGCGTGTAAATGCTTCAGTGGAACAGCTGGCCAAGGCTCTGAGTGAAGTTCCAATTTCCATCTCCAAGGTGCTGGGCAGAGGCCATGCTTCCCTTGAGTTCCCTGCCCTTCTTCATCATAGCACCCCAAGTCCACCTTCCATCCTTCACTCAGCTTCTCCCCCTGTGCAAACAGCTCTATAAGTGTTTGTAACCCTGGGCATAAAATAGTACTGAAGGAAAAGAATTCAAAATTAGATGAGGAAGAGGCTGGACTCCGTTTTTTTTTTTTTTAAATAGAATTTCTTTGTTTTAAATCACTGGTGAGAATTGATTTAATATCTATATTTTCTTTCTGAGATTCAATTTAAATATTTCAGAATTTGTCTTGGAAATAATATAGGTGTAAGCTTAAAAGGCAAATAGTTACATTTTTCCACAAAATTCGCTTGGAAATCTCTTCAGGGATATATGGTGCAGCAAAACATCAGAAAAAGACAATGGAAAAATGGACATTTTTTGTTTCTATTTACTGAAGAGTAATTAGAGAGTTGGCAAAGTCTAGTGAATGAGTATACAGGGTACCTTGTGGGGTTTCTTACTAGGCTGCAACTCTCATCAAAAACTGCTATTTATGGCAGTTTCTGGCTGATGATAAGAATCCTTTTTAATACAGATTCTATTTTTTACTCAACAACATGTAGAATTATTTTTACAATACAAGAATGAAGTTTCCTTTTGGAAAGCTTCCTGGTTTATGGTGTTCTTTATTGTAGGTCTTTTTAGTGACAACACTAAAATAATTGTAAAATAAAGGTCTTTGTGGCTTGTGATGATTTTTCTCATTTTTATGCAGAGAATTAAACATTTTTCAACAAGATTACAATGAGAAATAAAAGATGCTAAGATGTTTTGTCTTTATTTTCTTCTATTTATTCATTTGCCAAAAGATTGATTTTAAAAATTTTAAAAATTTCTTACCAGGAATATTTCACAAATAATGCAAAAAATTAAACTAAAAGAATAGACTTCCATTTATTCTGAGATGACAAGCCTGGTATTAAACCCTACATTATCACTCTCCTTTATGTAGTTGGATGTCTAGATGTTTTTCTAATTTGTTATTAGAAAATCTGTTTCTTGAATGCTTTACCACACATTCATTCATCAAGTCAGTGATAGTTTCTTTGCCATTGTTAGGAATTAGAACATGTCAGAACTGACTCTTCCTCCTTTAAGAATAATGTAGAAATAACATACAGGAAACACAAGTCTAAAAGGAGGCCCAGTTAGAATACATCACATATTCGTGGATGTGTTTCTTAAAAATGCCCACATCTACATTGTTCCAAATAGTACATGTTTATTGGTCCCACGGTAAGATTATTTTTGAGCTATTGGGTGCATCAAATTGATACTATCTTACAGTTTAATTTCCAATAAAATAACTAGCAAAGCTAATCATTGTTTAAAATTTCCATTTCCATTTCAATATTTTCATACAATATTTTATATCATTATGTGTATGTCCCTGTGCTTTGTTAGTCACAAGAAGCCTTTTGCATGAGAAACCGTTTTAAATATAGATGCAAATAATACAGAAGTCAGAGCAGAAATGTAAGATGGAGAAATGGATAAGCTACTTGTGCATGGAAAAAAATAGTTGATATTTTTGGTCATGAAAAAGTTCTTTATTGGTTTGCATGATCTGGAAGAATATAGTGCTGTGCTGCTGGATTTCACTGAAGTTTTACTCTGTTTTTAGATAAGAGACTGTTTATATGTGTCTGGGCTCACCTGTAGTTTTATGAGAAAGTATCTTGGCTCACCTTTAGTGTTATAAGAACAAAAACTGCCTTATGTTCTTGGTCTGTGTAGGTCTTCCGAATTGCAACAGTGTACTAAGTGTAACATAAAGACTCATGAAGAGAGGTATGTTTGTAACTGTCATCCTATACTTCTTTTGTTGCATTTGACAGTAAATGGTTTTGTCTGTAATTTAGACCAGGACAGTCTTCTGCGTAGGCAGAGGTGAGAAGTACTAACATTGGTGTGGAGAACACAAAACAAAACAAAACAAAACAAAACAAAACAAAACAAAACAGCATGTGTGTGGGGGACTGACGAATAAGAAGAAGAAAAAGAAAGAAGGTAGGTATTTGTTGTAATTGCATTTTTGGTAACACAGTTGGAAGCTGGTTTCATCAAAGTGGAACATTACTATTGAAACACCCTCATCTCTTCCCCGAAGCTGCTAGGAGCCGTCTTACTGCAGAGCTCTGCTGTAAGCCCAGGGATGGGGAGGACACTGCAAAGAAGGGAGGGAAGAATGGGGCGGATGGCGCAAGGGCTTTGCCTCTCTGCTGCCCTTGTGACCACCTCGGCCACAGGGCCACAGGACCATGTGTCTTCCAGCCATGATGTTCAGCTCCACAACCACGAGTCACATATAAGTAAATTGAAATAGATTAAAATAAAACAAGACAACAGAGTTTGTGGACTTATTTGTCGCATTCCCAGTGCCTACTGGCTCCGTGTGGCTCATACGACTGTTGTGGAAGGGTCAGTGGCAAGGCAGGCCCATCTTTGCGGAGCTGCCACTGGCCCATGGGCCGCGTAGGGGGGCCCTGAGCGGACCTCCTGTAACTGGCTCCATGAAAGGTACCCAATTAGGTTACTTCTGATTGAGGCTTAAAGCAGATTTAGAATAATTAACAGGGAACCGGACAACTTTATTTGCACATCTTTGTGCGGCAGTGTGAGTTTGCAAATTTTGTTATAAGAAAAGAAACCACATGATTTCTCTCCATTGCAGAGGGGTGTTAGCTGCGACTTTTGCTCCTATGAGGATCGTATGGGGTGATAATGATTCCGGCTCCCCTTTGATAGCTGCCCAATGGGAGGACCTCCCAGCTTGGCACTTGCTTCAGGGACACTTGGAGAGCTTGGGCTGTGGTGCGGTCTGAGTCCTGTCAGCAGCTGGACTAAGTTTTGCCGAAGGAGTCTGGGTCGGGGTGGCAACCAGGAATCTGGCTGCCATACTGGAGACCGTGGGAGCCAGCAGCTCTGGCTGAAAGGTGCGGGGTGGCTCTTTATCGTAATCTAACCTTTGGAATCTGAAGATTAGAAATCTTACAAAGTTTTCCAGATGCCAAAATGTGACAAAAGAGGGTAAACTGCATGCATATTTCTCTTCCTTCCTCTCTTCAACCCCTCTCGTTCTCTTCCTTCTTTTTCCTTCGTTCTCATTACAAAACTAAAGAACTTTGCCATGATCTCAAAAACAAACCAACAAAAAAGTAGTAGTATGCTCCTCCCAATCAATTTTGAGACACATTTCCCTGGCAATAAAATATAACATGAGTACTCATGACCTCTCTAAGCAGATCAAAAATAAGAAATCCAACTGTTATTGGGCCATGTGTGTTGGACGTATACAGACTACTTGGTGTATTTTTCAATTCCTGCAGAAGCTGAATAAAGTGGCAGCAGATTATTGAAAGGGTAGCTGTGCTCTAAATCTCATCAGTGAGGCTCAGCAAATCTTGTGTTGATGCAGCTGTGGGAAAAGAATTCATTGCGCTGGCGTAGTCTCCCCCATGCCCACCACAGCTGTGAGGGTTTACCAGAAATGTTCTTACCACTTCTAAAAATGGTGCAATGAAAGTAGCTTCTGACTCGTTTTTACCTAGATATCCTTATTTTTTCCGTCATTTGTTTTCATGTGATAAAGGAGATGGCGGCTTTTCACCATGAAGACAGATGTAATTCATATTCCTTTTTTTTTTTCCTCCTGTCATTCATGTTCTGGCCTTAGTTCAGCAGTAAGGTGACAACTGTTAATTATTCAGGGTCACGTTCAGATAGGGATGTTTCTGTGATCCTATTAAACAACTCGGTTTTTCAGAATTCATTCTGCACAAAGTCTTTGGAGTACAAAACCCTCTTCCTTGAACAGTGTAGTTCTCCTTGGAGAGAATAATATTGATTATTAGATCTGCAACTTCCAGTTCAATATTTAAAGGAATGGCCTCTGTGGAAAATGGTGTGTTGTGCAAAACTGGGTTATACAAAAAAGAATAAAATCTTATACATGTTTACAGCATATCCAGATTGTGTCAGAATTAGCAATAATGTCAAAGACAAGGGCACACGGATGGCAGCTTCCTGAGAGTTATGATTGAGAGGGAAGAGAAGGATCATAATCCGCTGTAGGTGCTAATAGCTGAGTAAGTGGTAAATGTCATTAAATATATTAATTTTCAGGTCTTCTGCACTTAAAAATATATTGTGCATCATTAAAATCCTGAGAGCAGTTACACAGCAAGGAATAGATAGTCTGCCTATGTATTTAAGGATGGCAGATAGAAGACATATGACACTTGAGGAATATATTTTTGACAACCATATGTTTGAGCATGATCTCCAAGTCCCATGATCTACAGTGATTAACATCATGGTTGAGACCCAAACTTGAGTGTGGATGGCTTCCAGCCTGGCACTCAGGGATGCCCTTTCCAGCTCTCAAGGACTGCCAGGTGCCACTTTCTCAAAGGAGCTCTGCTGTTGTCTGCTGTCCTTGTTAGTATAATCCTCGCTACTGTTAAAATACACTTTCTCTTTAGGGAAAAAAGTTAACTTCAAGGTGCGGGGGCTGGAAACTAGGCTGAGAAAGTGATGATATTTTTTAAGAGGAGGCTTCATTAGAGTTCAGGAGACAGCTCCTGTAAATACCAAATATCTGCACAGTTTCCTCAGAGCTTCCTGCAAAGACGCCACGAGGGGAAGAAGGGAGTGCAAAAAAGGGCTCACCGCTGTTATCAGGCTGAGCACGTCTGCTTGGTTGAGATGCAACCTATTCATCTCTCTGCACCATTGTCTTATGAGTGAGACGTGAGAGCATTCAACTTGATAAACAGTAGAGTGATTCACTGACTTTACTTAAATAAATGAACTTACTTGACAACCATTTCCTTCACCAAGTACCTACCACATGCAAACACGACACCAGGTACTGGGAATGAGTGGAGAGCTGTGCAGCCCTCCCGATCCTTTCAGCCATCTGAGGGAGTTATGAACTGAAGTTACACAACTGTAAAATTTCCATGGTTTGGAGGGAACTCTGGGGGAGCTAAGAGTGGACATATTAATAGATCAAGTGTCCTGGTGTTGGGATTGGACACAGGTCTTGAAGAATGAATGCAATTTGTTAAAACATTGGCGATTTGCCATCTTTGCCTGCTCCCTCCATGTCTATATTTCTTCATTCTCCAGATATTGCTTACACAATCAGGGTGCATATTTTCTATTTGTATTACGAGCAGCAGCACTTGACAAACATAAACTTTCACATTTAAATCCTTGACTATAGAAATGAGTCAAGGATGTAAGGATTTGGTTCAGCAAATTGCTTCATGTATTTCCCACGGTCTATGTAGAAAACAACAGAAACATTGTGTAGGGACTTTTGAACTATAATTTTATAGAAAGAGATCTGGTGAGTACATACACTAAGGAGTTGTGACATAAAAAGGCAAAAGAGAGAGAGAGTCTTACATAATATCTGGCTCTTTATTGATTTTTATTGATATATCACTTCAAGGATTATAAGACATGGCCCTTGATAAATGGAATTTTCCTTACACATATTATGTATCTTTCAAGCCATAGCTTGAAAAATACATCTAGTACACCCAAGTCTAGAAGCTTAATGAGGCTCTTCTGATGAATTTTTCAAAGCTTAAGGCTTGTTGAAACTCAAGTCCCTTGTGTAGATGGTTGCTAACTCAGTGGGTTCAGTGCTACCCTCTTCACACTCTCCATTTGCTAACTGTTCAGATAGGGAAATAAGGTGAAAAATTAATCTGCCTCAAAGGACTCACACAGAAACACAAAATTATAATTCTTATATAGCCACCATCATTTTTAATTTTTTGGAAAAAGTATGAAAGGTAAAAATTTTAAAAGTATTGCTTGGACTTTCAGTGATAATCGATATAAGAGAAATGGTCTGAGTGTACCTAAACTCCCAGTCATTGGTAGATTTTTCCCTGTGATTATAAGCAAACTTTTTCTCTTTTGAGACAGGATCTTGCTATGTAGTTCAGGTTGACCTTGAACTCATTATGTGGTGCAGGCTGACCTCGAACTCTTGGAAATCCTCCTGCTTTGGTCTTCTATTTGCATCACCACGCCCAGTTAGGAGCAAATTTGTGCTTTAATTAAAGGGGAATTTTGGCCTGCACATGGACTTTGATGCTCCAGTGGTTATCCCAAACTGGACAGCCTTTAAATTGTTTTGTCACAGGCACGAAGTGCCCAACTTCTGTGGTTTCTTCCTTTGCATTCCCTCTTATATAGATGATTGTTATAATGTACGAAGTCACCCCAAACAACAAATTAGCAAATAGTGTGCATCATTGTCCTTAAGAGCGATACGGCGCTAGCTTTCAGCTACCTTCCTGTGACAGCAGTCATCACACAACCTTGTTTCTATTTAATGTACAGTTTTGATTTAATAACTTTGAACTCATGACCAGCGGTACTATTAGTGATGCCTGGACAAAGCCTGTCTGACTCACATTTTTTTCTGTAAGATGCGTCAGGCCTGCTTACACTTAGGAACAGTAGACAGCACTTTAATGTCACACTTGGTGGCCGTCTTAAACGACAAAACTATCAACAAAAAGGCACATAAACTAAAAATGCGAAGTTAAATAGCTCCTGAAAAGGAGCTGGGTGACCGAGCTGGCACAGGAGGCAAAGATAGCCTTGGTCAGTCTCAGCTGGGAACAGGCACATCTTCCTGGCAATGGAAGTGTTTCTCCTCTCTGCCCATGAATGCCAAAGACTGAGAAAATACCACAGGCACTGACTTGGGGTTACAAATAAAAATTTTAATGAGTGGGAAGACTTGCAAACGTAGAATCCACAAATTATGAGAATAGACTATAACCCTTTATTTCTATCTGCATTACTGTCATTTTGATGAAGGTCTCAGTCATTCACGTCTGGGTCACTGCAGTATATCCTCCCTAGTCTCTCTTTAGTCTTGTGTCATTTCCCTTTCTTGCTAACACTAGACTGATCTTTTCAATTGTTTTTGTTTTTGTCATAACCTTTCCTAAAATTTGACTTTGTAAAACAAAATGGAATATTATCCAGGCATCCCAGAATTTTCTCATTTTGTATCATACTTCTCCTAGGACACCAGAACACTGTTCAGTAGAACTTCCTGCCATAATGGAAATGTTTTCTACCCGTGATCAGCTAGCTACAGGGCCTGTTGAATGCTTGGACCATGGCTTGTCACACGGAGGGCCTGACTGCTAAATTATTGAGTGTAGATAGGACAATGAAGACATATATGCAGTTGTATGTCTATGTAGTTAGTACTATGTGCTAAAGATAAGTTACTCCTAAAGGTAGCTAATACCTTTTTAGAGTAGTCTGCTTGTTCCATCCCAAGGGTAATCTGTAATCTGTAAATTTCCCTTTCTTGCATTTGTCTTCCCTTTTTCCATCTTATCCTTAACTTTCTATCCTTTTGTTTTTCCCTACTGACATTCCACCACAAGGTAATCTATGCCCTACCCTATCCAAGTGGAAAAGATTTCTGTGCATTCTGAATTCCCAACAGTATTTCTTTTGTTGTTGTTTAATGTTATCTCTCCCTAACACAATTGCAGATTCTCTCAGGGTAAACACTGTTGAACAATAAACACTGTGTCTAATATCCAAGTAGATATATACTAAATATTGATTGATTGTCTAATAAGTATTGACTGATTGACTACTTTTTATACAAGAAACTAATGGAAGTAAAATTCACATGCTTTGGGAATTGTAAAAGTCAGGAATGGTAACAAACAGTTATTAAAAACCCAAATATCAGCAACAGACAAAGATAAAAGTGTATTTCTTGCTGATATCCTAAATTCACTGGGACTTGGCCATTGCTCAGCTTCAGAAACACAGCTAAATTATCAGCTCTTAAAATGTGCACTATCAGTGACATGTGGCAGTGTGTGGGGCAAGCAGCTCAGCTCATCTGGGCACTGAGAAAGTCACCAAGGGGGAAAGCATGGTCTCCTGCATGGGGAGAAGTAATACAATTCACAACAGGAATCAGAGTTTGCAGTGAGACGGTCGCCATCCTCCCTCCTATGTCTACAATGGCTCTGTTAACGGATTCCTAGGCGGCTCTCAGTTCCAGGGCACCCTTTGAGCAGCCTCCAGAATGCTTTTCAGGGGTGCAAATCTGATCATCACAAGCCCTGAACAAAAGTTTTTGAAGGCTTCTCATTCCATATATGAAAATCCTCAACTAAATACAGTACGTGTGAATCTTCACCACTCAGCCTCCCATCAATTCCATGGGTTTCACCCCTAAATTGCATCTTTGGAAGCAGCCAGACCACTTGCAAGGGTTCTCTTCCCTGGTGTCCTGTCTCAGAGACTCATCCCAGGATGAATGGATAAGCGACCCCACAGAGATTCCACTCTCACTAGTGCGTCTCTAAGATGCAGGACTTGTTAGAATAAATTTCTGAAATGTGCAGTATTTGTGGGTTTTCATAGCTTTCCTCCCACTTGCGCTCAAGTTCCTTAAAAGCAGAACCTCGACACTGCTTCCCCCAGCGTCAGAACCTTGGAGCCCAGGACTGTGACTGAGACAGCTGGTGCTTAATGAATCCTTTCTCTATGGAGGGAAAATAGCAAAGTACGTGATATGGTAAAACATATTACATAAATTTTGTATTTGCTGTGTGGTAACTCTTTGTTACAGAATGATTTACAAAATTCAGGCAGAAAGGCTGTGATACCCACAAGTTATCCAGTAACTTCTTATCTCCAAAGATATAATTTATCTGTTGCAGGTTGTTAATGCAACTAGCACAAAAATGTTGAGAAGTGTTTACATTTATTGCAAGTTTGGCTCTGCGTCTGGAAATTTACCACTTCATATATATGAGGACATTTTTGTGAACTCCTCTGTGTGAAATATGTGAATGTATTTTACAGGGTAGTTATTAATCTAAAGGGATTTTAAAATCAGATATGTTTCTCCAAGAATTGGAGGTATCACCTTTCTTTCCTTCATTGTCTTTACCACCAACCCACATCCAGATTAGAGGGACACTGGTAACCACTGCTACTGGAGAGACAAAACTCTCACAAACTTGCAATATTTTCCAAAAGAGCCTTTGCTGAGATCCCAATAGAAAGAACCTGGAAACTTCTGTCACACAAGCTGAGCTGGTTTTCATCCCTCGACCCATGAGAGAGACAGGTAAGTCCCCACTATGACGACCTCTTTCTCAATTAGCACATACCAGAGGCTCTGGTTTCACTAGGAAATCTCACAGACTTCATTGACTTTTTGAAGATCAGGTCACCTTGTCCAGTAAGGATATTCGGTATCATTAATGTCCTAAACTTGATATTTGTAGACTCTTGATCTAACATGTTGTGATTCTTCTCATGAAGCAAAGTGCTCATTTGTAAGCCTGTCGTCTTCTTGCATCTCGTATAAAATGACTGATTTTTAAATGTGGTGTCCATTTGTACTAATTGCTTTGGAAATTGGCTCTATGGGCTTTCTAATGCCAAAGACCAGAATAGCTCATGGTGGCTTTCACCAAAAAATCTGCTTTTCTGAACGCTTTCTCTTCAATTGCTTTTCACTAAGTGTGTTTCTGTGATCCATTCTTATAATTTATTACAAAATGCGTAAAAATAGAAGGCTTTGTTCAGTCCTTGACCAAGACTTGGAGCTGCTGAAGATGCACTTGTTATTTGAGAGAATAATGCTTGGAAGCTGCCAGTCTGCTCCCCAGCTTTAAGCTCCAAAAACTTGCACCTGATTCTAGTCACTATTCTCAGTGTTCCTTAAAAAAACAAGGGATAAGATAACCTGTGAAAGCTTATTAACTGGTCAGAAGCCTCACAGTTATCAGATTTTTTGTGCCATTTAATTTTTTACATTTAGATTCCAAATTACACAGTTACATTAACACATCACAAACGCTCTTCGAAGTGTTTTCTCCATCCATTCTTACTCAGCGTCAAGGAAATAAAAGACATAAAGATCGTGATTTTTCTTGATAAGACTAATAAAATTGGTGTCCACAGTTTGGGCTCTGATTCACTCATTCATTCATTCTCTCAGTGTTTCTTTGTGCAGTGTCTTTTAGGTGCACTTGGTAGGGCCTTTGTGATGTTAAATGGTGCTCTCATCAAGTATAAACTTATTTAAGAATCCTTAAAACATTTCTGTTACATTCCTTTTCTGAGGATAATGTAACTAATGGAAAGTTGGTGGTATAAAGAATACTGATATTTACAGCTTCACTGTCCCGAAGGAATACCTGAGAAGCTTCCTTTTGATCTGTTTTCCTTCATTACCCTGACTGTGACCGCTGTACACTGCTCCCTGGGAGGGGTGTTGGCTGTTTCTGGTCTCTGTCAACAGCACACACCAGTGACACAGTGATGACAAGACAGTTACAGCCACATTAATGGCAACTGGAAAAATGGGGTAAATTTTCCGTTGAAAAATGGTAGTAATTCTTTTGTTTATTGAGAGGAAAACCTTCCACAGAGCGTGACATTGATGCTGGCAGTGGACCTACTTTTTCTTTCTTCCTTCTGAATGCATTTTATTCTTCTTTTACTCACATGTCCATTCCTTCAAAGCACTGAATTGATGCCTAATGCATTGTAGAAAACAATGTTACATTAATTAATCATTTGAATTTTATAAGGAGCAATTGTTTTTATTACGTTTAGTCTTCTTCCATGTTTCTCATAGAAATCTTTCTTATTCATTTTCTTTTACAAATTTTTTCTATGTTGCTCTTCATTACCAGTATTATACACAATATCTCCAAGCAGAAATGCACACACAATTGGAAGGAATTTTGAAGCGTGTCTCACAGAAGTGCTGGTGTTCAATTTTGAGTTCTGTTGCTGAGTCTGTTCACTGACACATTTCGAGTAGCTGCTGGATGTAAAACTTGGATGAGGATCTTTACCAGTTGTTTCACTACCTTACAGCAACGTTTTTGGCTTCCAGACACAAATATGCACCTCAGCATCCACATATCCCAAATCATATCTTTGCCTTTCTCAACGGTGAGCAGTCAGGTTTCACTCAGTATTCTGCTGTGTCAGGAATTCTCCCTTCCCCTAGTCCAGTGATTTGAAGGTTGCTAATCTTGAGGGGGCTGTGGCATGTGTAATGAAGGGGAAGCCCCTCTGCTTCCTGTAGACCATGTTTTTGTCTCCCCAAAGCCTCTTGAGAGCTTTTCCAAGGGATGCCTGTGTCAAGTGTAGGATTCCTGCTAGAAAGGGGAGCTATTACAGTTGGACAACAGCTAAAGCAGAGACCTGCTAAGGTGTCCCTAGGTTTCCCTGAGATGGTGGCTGTGGATAATGAGCTGGACGGAGGACAGGATGGGACTTGGGGAAGGCAGAGCAGTAGAGATGGCCGTCCTTTCACGGTGAGGATGCCAACTTTCTAGGAATACACTGGATTGTGTGGAAGACAGCTGGGCTTGAACCATCTTGCTATGAGGGATGGATGTCCCTGGTGGAAGAGACTATAGCATGAAGACCTAGTTGGGTGGGTCGTCTGTGGTAGAATGTGGCTGTGTCACCAGGTTCCATGTGCCAGTGTCTCTCAGAAGAGCTCCCACACGTGCTGGGAGCACTGACAGGGAGGGTGCCGTGCACCCCTTATCCTTCCCTTCATCGTGCTTCACTAGAGAAGCACAGAGGAGTGAGGGCAAGCTGTGTGTGCCAGGTGTAAAGCATTCTGTTCAGGGAAAGAAGCATCCTTGAACAAGAGGCCAGAGTGTCGTTTTAAGTTGACTCACATTGAAAGTTAATATTCTTCACAGCAGGGCAGGAGGATTTGGCATAGCATACTTAGGAACACTGAAAGAAGTGAAACTGTTTCAATGGTAAAACTCACTAAGGTGACATTTGACTAAAGTGGTGACAAATGCTAATTTTCTTGGTATCTGACAGAGATAACATTCAATTGTACAATTTCTTAAAGAGAAAATTTAAAAGATAAAGCAAAACCTTAATAGACATGCAGCCCATCCAGACTGCATATTGTAATGTGGAACGTAATGAATCAAAGGTGTCTCTGATTGTACTGTGGGTCAGGTATCACATAGGACACTTGGCACACAAAAATAAATAAGAAAGGTCCCCACTAGGCAATAAGCGTGTAATTATGGTACAGTTTGATGGTGAGGGAGTAGAGGACCAAGTACAATTCCACCGTGGGCATAGTATTCTACGAGCCCCTCTAAGCTATAATTTACAACCATTCCACCTCCATCCCTTTAGTTCTGCACTCTGTACAGGTGTTCTGTGCTTTCTGCTCTCTCTTCTTATTTTAAGGAAATCTTTTCATCCTTTAAGGCCAATAGCACGATAATGTCAGGTTAGTTTCATTTGTTCTCTATGCCTTTATAATATTTTGTTTATATTACTAATTCTTACATTTACCATATTACTATTTTGGCCAGTTTTTCACCTAAACCATACAATACAAACTCCTTTAGTTGTGTTAATAATGATGAATAATGTGTTTTGATTGCTAAAGAGCAGTTTACACTAGTTTCCTAGTCCACATACTCTGACTTTACCAAACAAATGTTACAAATCTGTTTGTAGATCTCCACACCCGTTCTGGAAATCTCAGAATGAAGGCATTGGTTAAGCTGAAAGATTGAACTCTGTTTACCTCCTTGGTTCCCTTCCTGGACACTGTGAAGCCCAGAAGCTAAAAGCAGAGATGCTGAAGTCTGAAACCAAGAGACAGAACTCGCCTTTGTTTGTTACCTTTTTAAACATTACTCATGTCCTCCTGGGAAGAATAAAGGGAAGAAAGCCTATGTCAAAAGAATGTACAGCATAGCAAGAGGTTAATCAATGCTACTTGTTTTAATGGCTTCTATGATTACTTAATTTCTTCTCTTCTCGCTTTCTTTCTCTGATTGCCAACTAGAGAATAGAGAAATAGGCTATTTGGTATGCTTTGGTTTGCAATGCAAGCTCCTGCCCTTTTCTTCACCCTCCCGGGGCCCTGGGAATAGAAGGAAGATGCAAACCTTTACAAGGTTTAAATCCTTTCTCTACATAGTAGCAAGCTCCTTCCTTAAGTGAGTGCCAAGTACTGCCAGCATCTTATTATGAAAATACAAGTTTCATTTAAACTTTAGCTTAAATTTGAGATTGGATTAATTTTAAAAGCTTGAGGTATATCTTTAAATCCTGACTGCAGAATTTGTTTTTTGAGAAAGTGAATAGAAAGCTATGGAAAATGGGTTTAATGTCTCCAGAAATATGTTGTGAATGAAAATTGTTTTCAAAATGGTGATGATTAACATTAACCTTTCACTTACTGCCTCTCATTCGATCCATACAAGGCCTGTAAAATAGACCACACTGAGATTATTTCCTCTCTGCTGCCTGTGCAAAGGTAACCCTCCAAGAAGGTGAGCAGTTTGTTTATGGGATTGCAAGAAGCAAGGGCTGGGTTAGGGATTCAGTCCAGGCTTTCTAGGCCAAGAATCTAGTTCTTTCTCTTTCTATAACTTGCTGTTATTATATAGATCAATTGCCATCCTCTTTTAGTTTGGAGAGAAAGTACCTATATAAATTCAGGGCATCTGCATGTGAAATTCTAGTTCTTTTTCATTCCTTACCAAAGAGCAGTAGTTAACCTTGGGAATTAGTTTTCTTCTGTATGAAATTCTCTCTTCCAGCCTCTCGTGAACTTTAGAAAATGTCAGGTGTGTCTGGGAAATCTCTGTCTTATTTGAGGTGATTCTGAATTCAGTTAATCACTTCATTATAGAGCAGAACCTTAGGCTAATGCATCCGGAAGGAAGAGGAACAGGGGCCTCTAGGCTGCAAGCAGCTCCCAAGGAAGCTTTCACTGCGTGATGTGAACAAAGACCCGGGCTTGCCACGGTGTAGGAGGTGCAATGAAGTCACACAGAAAGTCAAAAAGTGGCTTCCCAAGCAGCCAAAAACAGACCTCTTGATCAGCCCCCTCACATCTTTTAAAATTAAATGTTCAGCAGAACTTGAAACATTAGTAGATTAACATGTCAATACATTTTCCACCTCACTGCACAAAACTAAGCTCCCAGAATAAAATGTACTATTTAGGCATTTTTAACAGATATAAAAATTATAGGTAAAAGCAGAACATGGCATAACTCTAAAAAGATCTTTCTATTTTGGAATTGAGGTTTTAGTTATTCATGGGAACTAAATCTGAGCTCTAGCAAATTCCTTGAAGCCAGAGTTATAGACTGAACTGTGGTCTCTCAAAATTCACACATTAACATCCTAACTCAGAGCCCTGGAATGTGACATTTTTGGAAAAGCACAGTTGTAGAAATGATTAGGCCACTCTGACAGGTCATCAGCATGGGCCTCTGTCCTGTTTGACTGGTATGCTTCTGAGAAGAAATGATGAGATACAGGCAGAAAAACAAGAAGGTGAGCACATAGAGGAGAGGATGATTGTTTAGAAGCCAATCACATAGGCCTCTGAAGAAGGAAAACTTGGTGTTGGAATTTAACTTCTTCATTGGGTGAAAATAAATCCCTGTTTAGGCCTCTCAGTTTGAGATACTTCAGTATGGCAGTTGTAGACAGTTGCACCCATGAAACACTAGTGGTGCTAGGAACTTTGGTAGGGCACTGAATTTCCAGTGTAATGCTGACAAGAGGCTATCACCAGCAGCAATGAACTAGCCTTGGAAAATAAAATCACCATATTTATCTTCAGAGAGGGGAAGCAGCATGTGTGCCCATGAGTACAGGGACCGATGAATTCCCGTAACTTTCAGCACTTTGGGTAGCACAAAACCACCGGGAGACAGTATTTGCTGTGTGAATTTAAGGTTCTTGGATACTGTCTCCTTAGGCTAATGCATGATAAGATTATTGTGAGCCATTAGTGAGTTAAAGTCTCTAAAAACGATGTTACATATAACTGGAGAGAGTTACATAGTAGAAATATTATGTGTCAGCTAGTGATATCATTATTTCATAGGGACCTTTACTGGAAGGGTGAATAAAACTGGAGACATTTAAAGATCAACTCATCTAAAGCCTGTGATTTAACATTAGCATACATGTGCCTGGAACTTTTTGGGGAAAGGGAGTTTTTTGTTTGATTTTAATAAGGTTTAAGAAGAAGATATTGTTTCTGTGCTAGTGAAAGAGAAAATGATGGTCATAGCTTTGCTTAGGAATGCTGAGCCTTCCAGCATTATATAACTCACAAATATTGCTTCCATTTGGATTTTAGATTTCTCCATGACATAGAGCTCATATAAAAGAATATAAAAAAATTGAAGAGCTTGAAAAATTGAAAAGCATGGTGATCTGTTTTGTGGCGTTCTGTTTTTGTAAGATCTCAAACGCAATGCAGTTTTTAAATAGTATTCTTCCTCTGCCCCATCACAAAATAGGGCAATGTTAGAAGAAATTAA
Organism: Dolichotis patagonum; assembly: GCA_004027295.1. Classification (NCBI taxonomy): domain Eukaryota; kingdom Metazoa; phylum Chordata; class Mammalia; order Rodentia; family Caviidae; genus Dolichotis; species Dolichotis patagonum. The sequence goes on along the minus strand of PVJX010000241.1, from coordinate 57,413 downwards.
AAGTTGATTGAAAGATCTTGTGCAATGCAAAAGGACTAAAAAATAAGAAGTAAAGTCCTTATGCTCATTTCTCCTTGTTAGCACTGTCTTCTCTTACATTCTTAACACAGGTTTTTCTTTGCTAAATTGCAAAATCAACTAGATTTCAATCTTGACACTGTAGATGTTATTACTAGATAATTACTTGTTGTGGGTCATCCTATATGTTGCAGGATACATTAAAACCTTGGTTTGTGAGTCATCCTAGACACATGCTTGTAATATAAAGTACTTGTGTATCAAGGCAAATTTCCCCATAAGAAATAATGAAAATTCGCTTCTTTCAGTGACCCAAAAATATTTATATAAAAATGATTATTATATTACTTACAGTGTCTATAGTATATAATATGAAAAATAATAACAGAACTACAAAATATAAAGCAAAAATAAATTAACTTCACTTACCTTTGAAAACTTTTGAGGCTGGGATGAGGGAGACAAGAGAGAGGAGGGTTATTGTGTAGCATGACATTCGCTATCACTGATGGAATCAGTGCTATCTGGTGGTTCAATGGAATCTTTTTTTTTTCATTCGACTTTAAAAAGGAATCTATCCAATGACACTTGGTTTTGTCTCTTTTTGAGGATTTTTCAGGATTGTGATGTTGAGTTGTTGTTTAATAGAGTCATCACTGGCACTGCTATGAGCTTATTTGGGTGGTGGTTTTCTACAATATTTTGCACTGTTTTTCACATTTTGCTCATCTCACTTATCACATTTGAAACAAGGAATTCCATCATTGCTTTCTGCTCTTCTGCTGCAGATAAGATCTCTATAATCTCTTGCCATTGGAAGATGATCACACACAATCCCAGGGCTAGAGAGAGAGAAAGGTGGTGAGAGAGAGAGAGAGACAGAGAGAGAGAGAGAGAGAGAGAGAGAGAGAGAGAAACCATTGTGTCATTTGCTCAGTTGTAATCACATGCTATTTGGCATTATGTACCACTTGTATTGCAAAACATTACTTATGTATCAAGTTAAAATTTATTAGACATGTTTGCTCACCACACAGAACACTCACAGAACAATTACTTGAAATCCGAGGTTTTCCTGTACATATGGCCATCACTGGTCCCTGCCTACCAATTCCCAGTAGATTCTCCTCTGTAATCCCTCACCATCAAAAAGGTCTCCAGATCACCAGATACCCTAAGGTGGGAAAAGTTACCCTCATTTGAGAACCTTGTGCCTAGACTGAAGGAAAGATGCCTTGAGGATTGATTCCAAGAGAAGAATATGGGAGTGAGACAGACGTTTCTGTCAACATGAGGAAAAAAGAAAAAGATCTCAATTTCCTTTTTGGTGCATACTTTCTATCTTAGTTATTTTCTCATTACTGAGACATAATATTTGAAACCAACAATGTAAATGAGGAGAGGCTTACTTTGGCTCATATTTTGTAGAGGTTTCCTTCCATAGTCCAGTGGCTCCAAGGCAGGGCAGCATGGGGAGGGGCTGGCAGAGAAGGAAGAGCTCAGGCTGTGGCCAGAGGAAGCAGAGAGAGGGATCTGGGACAAAGGAGCGAAAGAGACCCTTATAGGTCACACCCGCAGTGACCCACCTCCTGCAGCCAGGAGTTTACCCCCAACATCACATTTAGCTATGGTATTAGTGGTTAAAAGAGCTTGCAGGGCTGGGGCATGGCTCCCCAAAAGATGGCACATATTCTGACTCAGGTTTAATTCAGGACACAGAAGTTTAGAAGATGGGCCTCCAGTGGCCACCCACAGAGTTGAATGTAGAAGAGTGCACAAGATCTTCCACACACTAGAGATCCAAAGGGTCCAGCAGAAGGCCTGGAGCCTATGGAAATGACATGAGTCCACATCAGGAGGCCAAAGCATTCGTGACAAAAGATCAAGAGATCTGTGCCAGGAGGTCAAAGGTTCAGCTCTAGAAGACAAAGACTCTGTGCTGGCAGGTTGTAAGGCAAGTGCTGGAAGTCGGACAGTGTGTGCCTAAAGCCAGGAGATTATGTCTGAGGTGAAGATGAAGACTGGAGCTCCCCAAAGAAAACACCCAAAGCTGCTCTGAGGAAAGTCAGCTGCAATGAAGCTCTTCCAAGGAAAACCAGCTGAAGTCTTCTCTTGCATTCCCCTTTTTATACCACTCCAACAACAATCCTTAAAGTGGGTTTTCCATGCCCAGAACCATGCTGACTCTATTCCCACTCAGATCGACAATTAATCAATTAACTGTCACCAGATATCCACTGATAATCCATTGCTGAGTATCACACCCCATGATCCAATTGCCTCCAAAGCCTACCCAACAAGCACATGAGGCTTCTGGGAGACATCAAGATAGGAACCCTAATACTTTCTTACTTCCATATTCCTTGACTTGTCATGTTTACTAGATTTGAAATTGATCAGGCAAGGGTGATCACAAAGCATGGAAAATGATGTGACTTGGAAGAATGTGAATAGGAATGGTAGATGCATGAAAAACCCAGAGCAAAGATTACCCCGCCTGAGAGAAACAATGGACCAATTCACATGGATATTGGTCTTTTAAATACATTAAATTCTCACCAGTTCTGCCAAGTAGACACCATCCCCACTTCACATCATAACATTTTCAGCTGTTGTTTGAAAAAACAAACTACAGACAAAGATCATTCCAGAGAATTGAATTCTACTGGGGTTCTCATGGACTTTAGACATTCAGGTATACCCCTACTTTTGCTCCTTAGCTCTGTGGTGCTCAGGGACTTGCCTGCAGTTAGGGGTGGTTGAACCTGGATCAGAATGATATTTTTAGTTCCCTCAATCCAATTTTCATTGTCTCATGTTGCTTAAACCACGGCACCAGTTCCTCCTCAATTCCTGTTACGAGACATGCTCAGGTGTATGCCTTAATGGTACTGGTTCTTCTACAGATGCAAAAATGTATGATGACTTTTGTCTTTACAGAGGTTAACCATTTTCATTAGGGCCAACATCCTACCACAGCTGAACAGAGACTGGAAGAGGAGTCTGTGATAGCCTGTTTCTGCAGTCATGGGAAAGAAATGGTTTAGAGGAGCAAGCCCCCAGAGTAGGGCTTCCTTCGTTCTGCCACCCCTTAACTTGTTTTGTAAGGCTCTCTGAGACCTGACCTGCTCTGCTGTTGCTTTCCTGTCTCCATTTACTTTGTCTTGCTTCAGTTCTGCCCCATCACTTCACCCAATTCCACCATCCTCCCTTGCTGCGTGAACAAATTTCAAATCCATTCTCCTTTCTGAGCACTTCACACCTACCTGTCCCTCATCATTTTGCACTTTGGATCTTTGTGTTCACATTTGCCAAAATGTACCCCATGGAAGGACAGGGCAGAGATATGGTTTAAAACACAGTATGTTTGGCATAAATGTGGAGGTCAGTGTCTATAACCTCTCTCCCAGATGTAGGTGTGGGTTTTAAGAAATGTTTTAGAAAATTTCACATTAAAAAGACCTGCCTGATTGTTTTACCTTAAATTCACAACTGTAGTCAAATTATTTAAGTTGTCCTTGAAGAACCTAGTGTTTCTTAGAATTCAATATAAACAGACTTTTATATGACTGTTCAACAAATTTATTTATAATTGTTTCATAAACAAAATAATCATATTTATTATTTTAATGGAATTATTTATTATGTTATCCTGTTATTTTAGTTAATGACATACTGCCTTAGCCATTTGTATTTAGACCATTTCATATCTTAATTAATTACATTCTAAGTACTACATACATTGTAAGCAGTGGAATAATTCAGGTAAGCCCTTGGCACATAGTTTGACACATAATAGCTGTTTAATACATGTGAGGTATTATCAGTAATAAGATGCAGTATTCTGTGACCCCCATGATCAATTTATTCACATCTTAATGGTATAAGGACATGTGTATGTGGCACTGGAGGGCACACTGTATAGTCAAGCTGTATGCTAATCTGTGTCCACAAAGATTCATAGCATCTAGATTCCAATTAGAATCCAACCCACATCACCAATAAATCTTTGAAATATTATCATAAAATAGTATTTCTATAAGAGTTGACTTAAAATGCCATTCCTGCTACAAACCTGACCCTCTTCTCTGTATAATTTTTTTCATTTCTAAACCAAGAAACATTGACCCAAATTTTAAAGTGATAAAAATACATAAGAAACTTGAATATTAAAAGTGTGATTTAAAAATTCTTGCTTATCATTAGCATGGCAAAGCGATTTCATGATTTTGTTTGCAAAAATAATTCTGGTTGCTTAATTTAAATTTAATTTAATTTAATTTAAATTTTAATTAAAAATGTCTCTCCCCCAAATTTTCTTGAATTTAAATATACGATTTTAGAGAGTAACTGGACAGAAGATAAATGAGTGTTTTATGCAGAGAAGAAATTTCATTTTTGAGGCATAGACCATTGACATATTATCCATTATAGCTTTGGAGGCTCTACGCTTGACAAAACACTTTAATTCAGATTTATTCAATAAAGATTTTTCTAAACAGCACATCCCTTCCAGATATTGGGAAATTGCTGCATTTTGGGCATTTGCCAAATTTTGAAGAGTAATTATTACTTACATCAAGTATGCTTATAAGAAATTCTTATAAAAGCATGGCCTGGCATACAAAATAAACTAAAACCTTCATGCTTTTCTCTCTGCTAAAATTCAACCAAAGACCTAGTTACGGCTTAGAAACTCTTTCCAACAGGGCAAACCCAAGATCACTGGACAAAGGTACGTCAGGGAACATTAGCTCCTTTGGTCTTTCTGCCTTTCTTTCCACAGCTCTCCCTGAGTAAACCAGGCAAAGCAGCCACACCCAGCAGCCACCATGCCAAGGATGCTGGGCTCCTGTGCTGGATAGAGTATTTGGTTCATAAGTCTAAATAGGCAGTAGCAAAACTGGAATTTTTGATGATTTTTTTGGTATCACAAGAAAGGTACTGTTTGATTGCTGCTGGTAAACTTCCCAATCTCTCCCTGCCACAGTGTCACCAGATGAACATGAAACACTGTTGTGTGTCTGCTTTCTTGGGGCTTATTCATTTTAGGTCACATTCCCTAGCTAGCGTCAGTCAGGCACAAGGTCTGTTGAATAAATGTCTTGTGCTATCAGTACGTAGGCCCGCACATTCAGAAGGCCTGGACGGCATTCACAGCGAGCTCATGAATCTTACATGTGCAGTTTTGGGGTAGAAGAAAACCCAATTTAGAGTTAAGGAAACTGGAATTTGAATTCCAGTGATTAATTTCTGGTTTATCTTGTACCATGACTTCATTTGATTCTCATCTTCTCCATCTACTGGAGACATGCTAAGGTCCCTTGTAGTAAGTAATTTGTCTAAGTGCTGACTGAAATAGCTCAGCAAAATATTTTGTAGCCACTGAGTTATCATCTACTCTCTGTGTTGATGAAGGAATGCTATTCTTTTATTTCTTTTATTAACTAAACTTTGATCCATGGGCATGATGTATAACTCTTTTGATATAATACAGCCCATAGCCCACTGGTAGAACCTCACATGGAACCGCTCTAATGTTCTTCATGAGTGAATCAGATCACTAGGCCGATGTGAAAACATATTTTATTCTTTTTATTTGAATCTCATGGTTTTCCTTGGTTTACTTAGCTGTGGGTAGTCATTGGGAAGTTTGTTATATTGTCTAAGTAACATGATATAGCCCAAAGAGTAGTGGCCTGGAGATTAGGAGAATCAAAATTGACTCTGATGCTAAATAATTATGCCAGTGTAAATTGCTCCATTTTACTGGACTTCCATTTTCTAACTTGTAAAGTGCATGGGAAAGAATATTTTCTAGTTACGATTTTATTACTCTACTACTGTAGAGACACTCTGTAAAGTATTAAATAAAATAGGAAATTAATGAAATATTACTCTATTTAATTCTCTTCTCCATGCCAAACATAGAAAAAGGGCCGCTTTACTACTGTGTGCGCAAGGCGAATGGTACTGACATGCCATACTAATTCTTAGCTCCAAACTAATGTGAGTTTGGCATTTTGTCACAAGTTGCTTTGTCATTAGTTAAATCAATACTGATCTTCATTAGCTAGTTAATTCTTTGGGTCTCAAAGTCCTATCAAGAAGAACTGGCAAAAACCCAGAGTAACATGTACTGCACATAAATTATATCTTATATTGAAAGGGGTCAAATAACACAGAACCAAACTCTTCCTTTCCCTTTGACACTGATTGTAGGCTGTTGACTCTGGACAAGCAAACAGGAAGAACTTTATGAATCTTGGGAATAAGACTTGAGGAATATTAAAGTTCTGGAGTAATTATCTCCGGTAATATTCAATGCTTTTTAGAGTGCTAATAGGTTGAACTGGCTCTTTATGACATTTTTTTGCTCATGTAAAATCTTTGCAGTTTGAGTAAAATATTATTAAAAAACAAATAAAAAATTATTTGACAAGGATGTTTTCTGGTTTGTTTCTTTTACAGTAAATGAATTTCACTTGTATGCATATGAAGTAATATTTATATACTTCTGCAAATATTCTTCCCTTTTGGTAGGATTTCCTATTCTAAATGTACTAACATAACCAAATATACTGGATAATTTTATTAATGTACCAATATTTTGGAGGTTTAGGGATCTAACTATATATATATATATCACATATATATATGATATAAATATATATCATTTGTTATTCATGAGTAGTGTAAAACTATAGTGATTTTGAAGTATAAAGACCATCATTAACTAGTCCATTCAAGGAAGGTACATATTTGGAATAGACATGGATCACATGAATATATTTTTAATGTGAAAATATACTTTTAATATGAAAAATACCAGAAAATCCAACTAAAATTTGTTTAAATTTAAAAAAGAAATCTGGAGGTAGGGAAATTATAGGCCTTGATTTATTTAGAAGTTCAGTGATACTCACTTAGATTCTACTTTTGCTACCACGGGTAGATTGGTTTCTGACCTCATGGTTACAAAAATGGTTGCAGTGGAACCATATGTTACCTAAAGTGTCTAAAACACTCTCCAAGTCTAGTTGAGCTTTCTCATGTCCCACTGGCCTGAAATGCAATCCATGTGCACTTGTACATCAGTCATTAGCAAGGAAAAACTTTGACTGTGACTGTCACCGTTTAATCAGGGTTCACATAGTAGTGCCCAGAGGGGTTCAACTTCTTCCATGAAGCATGACTCACACTCCCACCCACAAAGTCTTGACAAAAGAAAGGTTCTGTTAGAATTAAAGAGATAATGGCACTTGAAAACCAAGGTCATCTGTCACATGCATCAAATAGGAATATTTGTTTCTGAGTTTTTGTATCAAATATTACCAGAGAATTACTTAGTAGACCTTCTGTATTCATTTAAAATAGGTAGGTGCCTGTATAAATTAAAAAAAAATCTTAAAATGATTTATTTTTGTGATTTAGGTCACATTGTTAGAATTTTTCTTCCTTTTGTGTTTGTGTTCAGATCAAAGTTATTTGAAGAACACGCACTTCTGATGTTGGCAATTTAAGCTTTCAGTTGCATGACACTGAGACGGGAGATCAAGTGGGTTTTGCTATTTCATACAAGTTCGAATTGTTGGAATGAACACATGTCGCTTAGGGACATTGGGGCAGGCATAGAAAAGTGAAAAAAGAAATGGATGTCATTCTGCTGGCTGCCTGATAACCTTCAGAGGCACTATTTACAATCTTGTCCAGGGGTTTTTAAGTTGTGATTCAAGAAATAATACACATTTGGGGAGATACTTCTGGGTTTCTGCTAAAACTGTATTTGAATTTAGTTTTAAGTGTATTTTAAAACTATTAAAGTTATAATCAATATCATACACTAATGTGTAATATACACAATTTTCACACATGAGAAATAATCAACTTGTGTTGTCAGTTAACTTATTTTGGGGGGCAAACATATGAACAGATCATGCTGGACATAACTGCATAATTAACTTTCTTATGAACTGCAATTAATTGCAACATTTGGTTCTATACTAGCCTCACTGTTGTTACCTTGGCCTTTCACATGTTCATGTTTGTAAACTGTTAAAATTGCTACTACGGTATATGTATGAATACCAGGCATAGCGTAAGCCATTATACAGCATAAAATTAGTGCAAGCTAGATGGCTATGTATTTCAGGCCTTTTCCCTTTGGGTTAATGATGGCAAAATAGTTTGTTAATGCCATCATGGCAAATTATCATGGATTACTGGTTTAAACAACTGAAAAGTCTGTTTCACGGTTCAGGAGACGGTAAGATTGAGATCTAGAGGCCAGCGGCCCTGGTCAGGTCCTGGTGAGGGCGCTCTTCTTCTGTTAGTATATGTGCTGCCGAAGTAAGCACTCTTCCTGTCTTACAGAAGGCTGCTTCCTTGCTATGCCCTCATACGGTGAAGGGAGGGTGAAGGGAGAGAAAGGAAGCTTCCTGGTGTGGATTCTTACACCAGGCACTCATCCTAGTATGACAGTTTTACCCTCATGATCCCTTTTAACCCTGATTACCTCACAAAGCCCTCTCTCCAATTAAGACCTCATGGGGGATCAGGGCTTCAATATATGAGTTTTGGGGGCACCCAGGCATTCACGGCAAGGCAGATGGTAAAACACCTCACCAGATGATAGATGCTATGATGATTCAATTCTTACACGCAGAAGAAGCTGCTTTTAGTCTTCTCTGAGGCTCCCAAATTAGTGTAACTGAAAAGTTTTCTGATTGCCAGGCAAACTGGTAAAAAAAGGATCACCATTCACCATCACCTACTTGAATGTGTTAGGACTTTTCTAATTCTCTATGATATAGACATAATACAAAAATAAATTGCAGAAATGGATTCTATGAAGATTTTAGTCATTTAAAATATTTGTGTAATTATGGAATCTATTCTCATTCACTTTATAGTTATATATACACAATACATTTATAATATTTAAACATAACTTTTATCATTTTATTTACTAACTTCCATTTATGATTTCCTTTGGCTAAAAGTCCAATGTAAAAGTCCTGATCTAATAAATAAACTGCAAGAAAATCATAGAGGATGTTTGACATAGTACAACCATCCAGAGATTAGGCTATAGCATATGATTGCTTTGGATTATTTTATTCCTTAATCCAACATTCATTGTTGTTTTGGTTTTAAGACTCTCAGAGCATTTCTCATGATAATCTAGACAATCCTCCTTGTAGGAAATTACACAATAATAAACACCAGTATCTTAGATGGCCTAGATAATGCTATGGAATCCGTAAACTCACATGCTTGCAGATATGACAAGTAAGCCGAAGAGGCACAAACATCTTCCATGTTAGACATTTAAGGATCTGGAGGGCACTGTGCCAGCACCTGGTTAGTTGGACTCGAGGACAGCCCTGCTCTCAACTCCAGCACCTCCATCCCACTCTTCTGCTTGTGTGGCATTTGTTAGTGACATGAATACCAAGTCCCACCAATCTTTGTTTTTCTAGAACCTTCCTCAACACTATCAGTGCACATATCTTCCGAGTCTACCATCACACGAAATCTGTCCACTACCCAAAAGGAAGCATTCTAATTTTTGTCTAATTTTTTGTAAAGATATACAACAGAGCTGTGTGTAGATAAATTTTGAAGTCAATTTGACTGTTACAAGTCAGGAGAAACAGGAGTTAAAGCTTGAGCACTTCAAGTAGATTCTCAAATCCAGGAACAAGTGGGAAAAGATAACTTGCCTTTCTATTCAATGGCTTGATTTCTTATAATATTAATGACTAAGAAGAAAAACAAATGGTTTTTTTTTCCTGAAACATAGTGAACTGGCTGTATTTCAGTGCATAGTCATGAATGGTTTCAAAAATTTTTACCTTATCCCTCTTGTTTTCTATTAGAGGGTATGTGTTTATTATAATTTACTAATTACTACATAATTTACACATACATATAGTAATATAATTACTGTATGCACTCCATAACACACATACAGTTGATTTATTTTTTTAAAAACCTCTGTCAATTGGGTAATATTTCTTTTGACACATGAAAATAATTCCTGCAATCTGATATCTTATGAAAACTGGAGTGAAATCCTATGGGATAGAGCACTTGAAAGCACTTGATGGAGAAAGCTCTACCCCAAGGCGTGGATTTGTACATGAGCTGTTTCTTGAAAAGAGTGCTTACTGCCACGTGGATGCCTGTCAATGAGGAGATAATTGGGTATCAGTGTCATAAGTGCCATTTCCTATGGACTTGTTCATGTGGCAGTGAATTGTGGCAGTGCCTTAAGTAGGCGTCCAGGGAGGAGTGACAAAAATCATGAAAAGATCATGAAAAGAAAAAAGAGTGACTAGAGGAAAACATTTGCAGAAGATATGAAGATTTTAACAGATCATTTTATACAAACAATAAACATCAACTTTTTTTTTTTTTTTTTGGTACCAGGGATCGAACTCATGACCTCACGCTTGCAAGGCAGGCACTTATGCCACTGAGCTAAATCCCTGGCCCAATAAACATCAACTTTTAAACTGAAAACATCAAGAGAGATTAACCTAGGGTGAATCTGTGAAAATCTATAGCTCCTGGTTTATAACCTGTGAAACTGCATTTTAAAGAGATCTCAATACATTATTTTGAGACCATTATAATACTTCTTACTGATGCTTGTGAATTAGTGTTTGGAAATATCAGGGGGGAGGTAAAAGGCAAAGAAGCTATGACCTTGTCACTTTCATTCAGTGCACTGTGGCCTTTTCACTTTCATCACTGAAGTCATATCAAGCCATTTGCCAAACCACCCTTCCTCTCCCTTTAGGAGCATCTTAGGAGACTTTGCTTTCTGTTTTGGCTTTGTTTCTGGTGACATCTTTGGCTTTAAAGACTCTTTTCTCAAATCCTTGAAAACAAACCGAGGGAGAGCTCCAAGCTGGTCATAACTCTTAGAGCTCGTTAGGCATCCAGAGTGGCAGGAGTAGGCACTGTTTGCTTATTCTGGAGAGGTTTGATTTTTTTCTTTCTTTTTAAGGAGTAAAACAGCTGTTGAAGATGGAGGTAGCTTGCGAGCGTGACTCAAGAACATTATAGTGTGAAGACAACAACCAAACCAGATCCTATTTTTACCACAGTGCTACATTTGCTGAGGAAAGACGCAACATATACCTGATATTTACAAGATGTAAAGTCAGTTTTGTGATTTTAGGAGAAAGTCACTCAAAAGATGCTAACTCTGCTAGACGAATGTGCATATTGTGGCCAAGTTATATATAGCATTTTTCCATGTTACTGGAGCAGTATTCTATGTGTTGGCCTGTTCTTTGATGATTATTTAACTTCAGTAATTTTATTTATAATTTTTACAAATCATCAATATTTCCTTTAAGCCTATGCATTTTTTTCTGAGAAAATGAAACAGGGAACAGAACAAACTGGCACGTAGTAAGTAGGAATATGTTTTGACTTTTTTCTCAGACTTAAACATAAACATGCACTTCCACGTATTTTAACTAAGTCACTGCTCCAAATAAGGAATTTTGCCATTTTCAAAGCCTTTTTTCTCCCATAGCAGCCTTATGTGTGCCCTCTAGTGGTAATGTGTGAATTTATGCAGTAAAGTCCAAAAAGCTGGCTCCCCTCCTCCCTTTGGTACGTAATGATTCAGCATCTGAATACCTAAATAATAATGCAAGCCCATAAGTATGCTTACAGAAAAACCTTACATAATTGAACCTAATATATTTTAAAATACATCAAAATTATATATGGGAAAAGTGAAGCCCACCATTTAGGCAGCTATATAAAAGTTCTTAGATGGCTAAATTATATTTTCTCATGATTTGTATGGTCCATTTGTCCAGGAAAATGCCTTCATCCACCAAAGAAAAAGAATCACATTTTTTGTTTTCCACAAAATGCATTTTTCTTCTTAGAATGTGTTTTATGAAAACCTTTAAAAATTGCTGCATTGGTCTACAAGCTATTTCTTAGTTTGTGTTAACAAATGTCATTCCACAGATGTGTGAAATACAAGCCTGTCTTGTTTAACCTAGCAAGAATTGGCTCTGGTAAAAAAAGAAAACAAAAGATATCCTAATAGACAGAGATCCTGGTCTCAGGGCACTATTAGACATCTGCTGGACTGGTACTCAGTTTCTAGTTAATTTCCCTCTGAAACACCTCTTGTCTTTATTGGACACATCCATTTATTTATGTGACCATAATTGATTGGTCCAGAAATGGACTCCTTATTCAAACCAAGCAAACCACAATTGCCTTTGGGATCTTTGAAACTAAATCTGAGAAAAAGTATCGATCTATTTCTAATAGACGAAGTGCATATACTGATAGAAACCGACAGTGGCCGTGTTTACTGCTAGATGTTAGCACAAGGTAGTGAGTCAAAGAAAGGAAGAAATGCTCCGTGGTACGCAGGTCTCTCATGTCTGCTTCCACTAACTCAGCTCTCAGGCCTTCTCCTATCCCTGTTTTCCGGTTGCCTGGTTGCTGAATCCATCCTTGGATTTGGTATGCAAATAACTTTATAGTTTGCTTACTCAATTTGAGTTTGAACTTGTTTTGTATCAATTTTTGCCAAGTTAAAAAAACAGAATCTCTGAGATATGTTGTATGCTCTTATATTGCCTCATAGCCTGATTTACAGACGGTGCACTGATGAGAACTTGGAGGCAGGTTCCGCTGATGTGACAGGCAGTTCCCCTCACAAAACTGTGACCTTCTTTTGTACTGTATGTGGGGTATTAGGCCAGGGTCTGCTATTTTACCCCTATTTAGAAGTCTCACTAGGGTTCAGTACTAGCAATGTGTTATCTCTTACAGGTAATTTTTCAACCTTTGGTCTAAGAAATTGTGAATTAGTAAGCATTGAATTCTTCTGAACTAAGTTTTGAAATAAAACTGGGTGAGGGGAAGTATAAAAATCTCTGGGCCAATTAAACACACATTTCTTTTTCTTTGCATATCACACTATGTCTTTTGTAGAGAAAAAAATTCATTTTGGTGAAATATAATAGCAAAACTACTTCAGATCTATTACCTATGATATGTCATATACTGGGTAGCATTTTATTTATATTGTTTCGATTTTTGTAGCTTTTAAAGGTCTTACATTATGATCCTCATTATGATTGAGTGTCCGGAGTTGGAAAGTTTGACCCAGACCACATAACTAATAATAAACTGTCCTCAGATATTTGTACCCTGTCAACAATTTTCAAGAAGGGAACAAAGGTACAATATCACCTAAATGTTGGTACTGTTTGGTTGACTTTGCAGGTCTAAGACTGGCAGTCTGAGCATCTATTAGGAAGATAACAGTATGCAATATAGCAAATATGGGGGATTTCCTTCTGTCTTGTCTTTGAAATCTAATATTGTTCCCACTGTTTTGTTTTGTTCCAATTTATTGTTTTGTTTTATTCAATGTTCCATTTTGAGGCTTTATTCTGTTCAGTTTTGTTTGATTTTACTATGTCTGATGGTATGGACAACTATCATGAAAGTAATAAGAGATATTATGGTAACCATTGTAGATATCCTGCTGTCCTGTTTTGAAGTTCTTTTCCACTTTTACTGTTTTGAGCGGCTTTATTCAGTTTTATTTTGTTAGATTTTATTCTATTTACAATAAAAATAAAAAATAGTCTATTGCATTAAAAAATACCAAACAAACAAAGGCATGGAGCCTAGATAAGTGATCACTTTAGGAGGGGCCCCAGGAGTTTTATCTACAGCTGATAAACTTTACACTGCCTTAACACTTGTGCATAATAAAACTGGTTTGAAATTTTTACTCTGCTATATTTAATCTTGATTAGTACCATCTCTCCCTTCCTGCCTCCTTAGCAGTAATCAAATGCTCATCCCAGGTTGTCACCTTGGGGCAATATGGAATAACTCAAGGGGTTAAATTCTTTGGATTAATTATCATTTGTTATCTGCTAATCACATTGCTCAACATTTTACATGTTTTATTACTGATCCTCACACAAACCCTACAAGGTATGTGGTATTTTCCATTTTATAGATGAGGAAACTAAGACTCAAAGGAGTTATGAGCTTTCCAAATCCTTCAGTCCCCTGTATGGAACACCCATAGTTCACACTCAGATCCACTGACCACACGAGCTCTCTTGACTGTACTGTTGCATTGTTTTCACAACAGTATCTACCTCTGCCTTCAATAATGGCCACAGGAATCTTGGGTGCATTGTGTAAATGGAGTAACCAGCCTGGCTGTTAAAGAGAATTCTATAAACTAGGTGTGAAAACAGCGACTTTTATCTTACAGTGTGTTGTGATCAGTGATTAAAGTGCAGAACGCACAGGAAAGCTTTAGGTTTTCAATCTGATCATAGAGTCCAGAACAATTACATAGCACGAACTGAAACACTAAAAAGCAGCCTTACTGTCTAAAACAATACTGGTTACACTCATTTTTGTAAGCCACTAACCATTTATTGACAATTGTTGTGTTATACGTTAATAAATACACTTATGAAATGGCACAAGCCCTCCTTAGATTTATTATAAAAACCAGCACACCATGAAGTGTGCTTTACCACCTTTATTCTAGAAGAAGAAGCATCCGTCTCTTTAATCCTTGGCAGTGCACTGACCAATTGCCTCAGCTGATGAGGCCTTGGAGAGTTCTAGATATGCTCCCAGGGGCACGGTGACACTCCTCCTGCCGCCATGCTGACCTTGGGCAGCAGGCATCCAGCTCTGTACTGTGCTTCCACGTAAATGTGTAGGCTCATTTCCTCAATTCTTGCATCACAACTCATAATGAAAATGTAAGATGGTGCCTGGTGATGAGGGGACAGAGGCCAACAGAAAGGATATCTTAATGAGGTTCCCGTCCTATCAGTGGGACACGATACTGGACATCCACAGGTTTAACTCAGCTCATGGCTCAGAGACCTCAGTCCATGGTTGGGTGACGCCAAGGCAGGAACATCACTGTGGAAAGGAATGGCAGAGCCAAGGTACTCAGTTCATGCTGGTTGGGAAGCAGAGCAGGAGAACAGCGCCAGTTGCAAAGGAGGCCAGAGACCATGTACAGTCACCAGTCAGCCTCCTTGAGCCACTGGGAGACAAACGAAGTGTGCTCCACAAATCTCCAAGCAGATCCCATAGCCAATCAATGTGATACTCTGCTGGATAGAGATACGATGACTATATATTCAGTGGGTAAACCAAGATAGCTTTGGAGTGAAGTTAGGATCCGTTAATAATATGGCCATGATACCCAACAAAACTGGGATATGTGCTTTACCCTTCAGAAGTAGAGTGTTAATAGTCCAAAAGAAGTTGCTTGAGTTTACCATGTTTAAGTGTTTTGAGGAGTCTCCATACAGGGTTAATAAGTAAGTACTGGAGTTAGTTGTTTTTTTTTTTATACTTCCAATATATGACTAAACTTCTTGGTTGCACTTTATCCATTGTTACAGGAAAATGCAAAGCTTAGACACAAAGGGGCACTCTCCAATCCTTTTGCTCAAAACTTCTGTTTGTTTATCCAGAGTATACCTGCAGAGAATAAGGTTGTGGTTAATTGTGTGGAGACAGTAAACTGTCTGATCATGAATTTTGGTTTTTGACCTTTGTCAGTTAGCTCAGTTTGGCTGTCAGGAAGGACAGCCTTTGAAAGAGAAGTAGCTTCAATGTACAAACATTGAGACCACAGGAAAAGCAGTGTAAAATTCAGATTTATTGAGGAGTCTCCGGTAAACAGTGAGAGCTGCGGTAAATGTCACGTGACTGTGTAACAGTGCAGGAAAACAGTAGTGCCGCCTTAGCACGGAAACGTGGCTTAGTTTAGAAGTGACCTCGTGGCTGTTTCTAAGCTGTTAGTAAGCAGCCTGGCCTACTTTCAGATGCTTGTCATCGTCACAAATTTTGTGTATGTTGCCTAGATGATCTCATGTCCCAGGTTTTATCCCTGCCTTGATACAAATATCACATGTGTTACCCACAGGAAGGGGATGGCTTCGAATGACTGTGGTCCTCTTACCTGTAATAAGCCAAGCACCTAAGAGCTAGTTAAGGAGAACACATATGGGAAAGGATAGTTGCCTCTTTTTGCTAACTGGAAACAGTAAATTTTTATATTAATATTGATTGTGCTTTGAGTTATTTGCTATATCCCAGTCTGTGGACCCACTTTACATCAATTTACTTTCTGTAGAATTTATTTATTTAATTTGTGGGCTGTTTTGCAGCCGGGCAGGCTGCCTGTGTTGAACCTAGGAGAATTAATCTTTCCAAGAGGATCATTGTTCTTGCTAGAGTGCTTTTTGCAATTAAAGCTTTTTGAATAAGGGAGCTCATTTTCCAAGCAACATGTGGGTGTGCTGGAGCTGATTAGTATATTTTTTTCTGAATCGTTGTTGTTGATAATTATGGGAGGCGGCATAGCTGACTTGAGTTCAAACCTGTAATAACACTACCTGAGGTCAGCCCTAGCTCTGCCACCTCCTGCCATATACACGTTCAAGTCTCGATTCCTTGTCTTCTTAGCTTATAAAACAATGACAATAATGATAATAATTGTAACCACAGGGTTGCCATGTGAATTACATAATTTAAAAATCATGTGAAGATTAAACAAAATAGTTGGAGTTTAGCAATGTCACCTGTCACTTTTGCATTTCAGATGTGAATGGCTTTTTATTGTTAAGGTATAAAATGAGTTAAAGTGGAACAATGAATTTAAAATGTGTCTAACTCAAGAGTTCTGGATTATATAGTTTCATTTTTGGAGAGTTGACTGCTTTCAGAGAATATTGCATGGTGAAGAAAATACCTTGAGACATGTAAAGTAAGTGAAAAGATTTATACTCAAACTCTTGTTAAAGCCCCACTGGGACTGAGATTAACATCCCACATGTGAACAAACTCTGTTTACAGGCATTGTTCCAATTATCATAGACGTCATCGTACAGTTGCTATCCAAAGTCCTAGTATCTCATTGATTTTTATCTGCCTCCATGCTACTTGTCATAAAAACAATCAAATGAAGGAAGTTTTTAATGAAAATTTTAATTTAACTCAGATAAAAATTTCTTATTATTGCTTTCCTGCATATGTGGTATCTGTCCATATGGCACAGGGACACTGAATGCTGTTGAGCTTTCCTCCAAGTCCAAGTGGAATTTTGCACAAGTGGCTGGATCAATCAGACGGAAGACTTCAAAGGGAGAAGATGCTATGTTCATCCATCTTATTCTAGTACGTGTGGAAACAGTTTAGAGGTGTTTTCTTCCATAATTTGATAAAGAAACTTAGCCAGAGGGTACACTGAGGAAGTATGAGCTTGACCTAGAAATGACCAGGGAACATTTATACTGAGACATTTCTCCATTTAATTTAAAAATCTTTAAACTACGTTGTAAATGAGTAACCAACAAATCCTGAATTTCAAGTTCTTCCACATTAGATGCCCTTTCACTCATCACTAAGGGAATTCAAGTCTTTATATGGTTGAGTTTCGATGTGGTGCCCCCAACAATTAGTCCAGCTTGTCACTTGGGAGGACACTTGTCAGTTTACACTGAGCTTTTTTCTCTTAGTTTCTACACCAGCCTCTTAAAGACTATTAACTCTTTGTGTATTCAAATCTGGAGATAGGCTGAGTAGTTCTAGTTGCTCTTAACCATTTTCACTGCATGGACTGTAGCACTGTGTGCCTGCGTGGGGTTGACGATCATAGCACTCGGGCACGGTCCTTTTAAAATCTCAAGGTGGGCAGAAACTTGTACGCATCTTTGTCTGAGCACAGGAAAAGTACACAGATTTGACAACTGATGTTGCTCAAGGATCATGTTTTCTGAGCCTTAGCAAGACGAAGGAGGCGTGAAAGGTGAACTAAAATAACTCAGAACATGACTAGAAAACACAGCTCACTCTCACCACCTGTGGCTTTCTTTACAATACAGGGCACCTGTTTTTGCTTGTTTGTTTTTGCTGCTCAGTGCCTAGCCCAGTACCTTGAACAAAGCATATACATAACATATATGTTTTAAAATAATAAACACTGCATGGGGATGATGACAAAATGCACTGAACTTGTTTTGCTTATTGATTTTGATTTTTATTGTTCCACACATCGGCTACATTTGTGTGATTTTTAGAAAGAGATCAAAGAAAGCGTGTTGGTTTTTCTAAACTAGACAGGGTGGAAGCATGGTAACAGCCCACTCCCTGGGCACACAGTCCACGGTCAGGGTGAGGTATTCATGCCACACAGGACAGACTTTTAAACTCTGTGATGTGACAAATAGAAACCAAAAGTACCCTTTTAAGAATCCCAAATGAAACTCCTTTCTAGGCAATATAACTCATTTAAGTTCATTGTCAGTTAACTATAGATAGTTCAAAAACACTGGGATTGTTTTAATCAAATTTTCAACCCAGTGCATCATGATTAATAGATTAGAGTGAATATTTTTACTTTCCCTGGGAAACTGCGTTCTCTGCTTCCATTTCTATATGTCTCTTGCTTTACTTGTTATTCTTACAGGTTTTTATGTCATTTTATGTCATTCATGTACAGTTCTACATGTGTACATACACACACAGAGGACTGATGATCTAAGTCTAAATTATAACCTGTTCCAATAAGACTTTTGAAAGTCTAATGTTTTCTTCTTAAAATGTAAATGACCAACTAAATATACCTTTTATGTGCACACTTGTTTAATTAGGAGAAGCTACTCCAACCTTGCCATATTATTCTACATTGTGTGTAATAATTATGATCAAAGAGCTATTTGAAACAGTTTCCAGATAAAAATCAGCGCAGACATAGAATCCCTATAGTAAAAATAATTATGTTAAAGTAACATTTCCATTAAAATGTAGTACTGCATTGGTGGGAAATGGCTGATGAAAGATAAATGTGTTGAGGTGGAAAATAACGATCAACAATCCATCCAATTATGATTGCAAGAGTTCTGATAGAAAGGCCTTCCGTTTTGATGGTCTTAATAGCAAATGTTTCAAAGCTCTGTGCTGCCTGTGTTTGCAGAGATAAATGCAGCTGCTCAAATGGAAATGCATTCAGGTCAATAAAACACCTGAAAGTCTTTTTAAAAGCTCAAAAACATGTTCTTGTATCCTTTTTAGATTTAAATAAAACAGAAGAATGTTTTCTGAAGTAAAAAAGTAAACCCTCTTAAGAGCCAGAGAACTAATTATAACTTTTCTCTCCTATTACTTTAAAAAATTCTTAATGTTTCTATTGACACATAATAATTTTGTGAATTTATGAGGTACTGTATATTTCAGTGCATGTGTATAATGTGTAATGATCAAATCAGTTAATTTAAATGAAGACATTCCTAGCATCCATATCTTCATCAGTCTGTCTGTCACCTACTTCTTTAGTTTGGACCTTAGACTGATTTAATTATGTCCTCAATTTAACAGCATTGAATTAAAATTGGCCTTTGCCAGGTCTTGAATATTTTCCTTTCTAGTTATTATGTTTATTTTCTCAAACTGTACACATTAGAAGTCCTAAAATATAATTTGTAGTACTTTATATGTATATATGCTAAATATACAAAACAATACCATTCTAAAATTTTTGTTTTTCTTCTTTCTGTGTGATACATTTATAGTCTCTGCATGTGGCCTGCCCCTGCTGCATGGTATTTTGTAATGTGCTTTCACTACATCCTATGATTTCTCCTCCTAGTGATGCACACTGTGTCTTCATCTCATCGTCATCCTCACCTAGAAAGAATGCCAGAGCAAACAATCCTACCTAAGCCTCCTAACAGACCTTGTGAGAATATCTCTGAGAAGTGTACCGAGGAGTTGAGATTATCTTAAGGCAAATAAATTCTTAATTTCACAAATCCTTCTGATTTGACTCAGAATGAATAGATAACCTTATATCTGCAAGTACTTTCCATCTCATCTTTTTTACTAACAGTTAATAACATTAATCTTTCTAATTTCTAATGTTTTGATAGACCTATGGTGTGTTTATTCTTTCTTTTTGTTGTAATTTGCATTTATGTGATTACCAGCGAGTGTGAGTACTTAGTTCTGTCTTAAGTACTGAAAAAAATACCAAACAAGATATGGATTATAGTTTAATTGAAGACCAAAGATAATCCATGGAGAGAAGCAGATTCTTTATTGTCATAGGACTTTAAAGTATGCTATTAGTCTGAACTGTGTTTGATTAAGTCTTTGTAATTTAAAAATGATTCAGATGATTCTTTCAAGGATAGTTTTGAGGAAGGAAAAAAAAACTCTCTTAGTACAGTCTAATAATATGAGTGGGATCCTAAATTGAGAAAGAGTTGAGATATGTCTCAGACATCGAGAAGACCAGGCTGGGAAAGCAAAGATCATTGTAGCTGGCAAACATGATCTAATTTAAACCGGAAGGCGAAAACCACATTTAGAGACCATGCTAAACAACGGGAGATGCTGTTTCTTTGTGCAAGGGCATCATCCACTAGAATAGAAATGTAACTTTTTCTACCTCTTTGGTTTGCAAACATGGTTGTCTCATGATGGAGATTTTTATGGTCAACCTTGGCTGAAGAGATATTTATAAGCAGCAAAGATGCTGACCTCCTGTCCAATTTGCCTATTGAGGTGGGCAGAAAAAGGGAGAAACAAAGAAGAGTGTCAACATCTGTATGGGGGACAGAAATAGGTCAGTTTGAGACTGTTGCTTTTGATTTCATTAGTTTTGAGTCACTTAGATTTTTCCTTTTTTGAAACACTTTCTGTGCTTAGCACGTGCTTTCAGCAGATAAAGATGTGGGGAATTGGTACATGTACATAACGCATCTTATTATTTTTTTTTTTACTTCTCCTCCTCTGCACCCTCTTTAGATGTGTTGACCATTCCCAATTCAAGAATGTACTGAGATTGTTTTTATAGGATTTTTCATTTGTTAGAAGTTCTATCTAAGCAAGAAATGAAGGGAATACACATAGTCCATTGCTCTGTCACAGGATATATCCTCTCCATACTCTTTCAGTGAAAATTTTTAAAGCATTTTCTTAGTAATTGTAATCTGCAGGTACAGTGGATTCATCTCTGAGCCTAACGAATACTGTCCTTCCATCGAAGAGTCTTAGACATCTCACTCCCTCAGCAAATTTTCCGTTTAAACCTCTTAGATGAAGGCAAGTCAACATGATATTGGAAGATGTCATCCTAGGGTATTTGCCTTTCCCTTGTCATCTACTTTCCTTCATATTTCTCCCCCCCTACTTATTTCCTACTTGTGCTAAGTAGAATAATTGCCTCCCAAATATGTCTATGGTCTAATTCTCCAAACTTATGACTATGGCCAATGACGTGGCAAAAGGAGAATTAAATATGTAGGCAGAATAAAGGCTTCTCTTCTGCAGCCTTGAAGGTAGGGAGGTTTTCCTGGATCATCCAGAACAGGCCCTCAGCAATCACAGTGATCTTTGTAACTAGAAGAGGGAGGGAGAAGACGCCAGGGTGCTGGCGTGTGTGAAGGATGCAAAGGTGGAGGGAAAAAAGCAGCATAAGCCAGAAATGCAGGTGGCCTCTTCAGCTGGGGAGGAGAGGGGGTCTGTTTTTCCCTGCAGCTACCAGGAGGAAGATAGCCTACTAATGCTTTGATGTTAGCCTAATGAACCTCATTTTGGACTTGTGTCCTCCAAAATGGTAAAATAAAAATTCACATGAATTTAAGCTACTAAGTGTGTGGTAATTTGTTGCAAGATCAAGAGGAAACTAATACAGATATTCTATTTTTCTATTGGGGTCCAATAGGGCAAGTTTTATACTCCAACAAAATAGATTTGAAATAAAGAATTCAGTTAACAGGTTGTCTCTTGTTAGTAATTTTTTATCGTACACATTCTTCTGATATCTTCCCCCAGAAAATCTATCATGCATAAACTATAAGGGGTTGTGGACTAAAAATACTCATGTAATGTACATTCTTTATTGGTGTCAGAGATAGAAATCTAATTAAGATGGTGGACTTTTAATATATATTTTCTACAAGTTTTGTAAAAGGAGATAATTAATGTTAGATTCAGTGCTCTTCTACTATATGGATAGAACTATATCACCATGAAATTATTTATGGACCTCTGTGCTTCAATGTCTAATCAATGTCCCCAGAAATCAGTTCAGCATGGCATGAACAAGTTCTTTAGCTAAGGGTTGTGATTTTCAAATTGTAAGGGAACTTGGCATTTTAAAACTCCTTATGGCTTATGGCCAAAAGGTTGCCACTAACTTCTCCCAACTCTTCCATTTCTCTTTGGAAGAGAGCTCCTGTCTTTTTCACACGTGTTTACCAGTGACCCTGGGATCCAAATCCATGCTCTCTGTGTCTCCCTTTGTCCCTTAGAAGCTGTCTGTGCATTTGGAGTGTCAGCAAGTGCTCATGGGAGAGTGAAGGAGGAGTTTTCCCAAACCAGCCTCACTTTGCAGTGTGTTATGAAGCTTATCTTTGGTTTAAATAAAAACAGTAATTTTGATTTCTTAAAACTAATTCAAATTTCTTTTCAGTAAAACACGGGTTCAGAGCCACATGGGGGACTGCAGAATCAGCTCTTGCCTTTTGCTAGCAACAGTGCTGCAGAAATAGGGGTGGCAGCCTGCTTGCCTAACAGGTGCACGTGTGGCCACTTTCATTCAGAGACTAGTGTTCGTGACACAGTGAGGTTTAATGATAGTAATTCATAATGACCTTTGCACTCTTACCGTGGGCTTCCTTCAGGAAGTCTACCTCCTCAACACTTACGAGTTAATGTTCCTGAAATCAAACTATATACAGATGAGGGGGCTGAGGCATGGATAGGTCAATCAACTTCTCCAGCCTTCCTTTGTTAGTTAGAGGTAGAGTCGGGATATGATATGCTGTGATTACCATTTTGTTATTAAATTCTCATCACCGATATTGGAAGTATGAGTGTGAATATGCTGCAGAACAGCTTGAATATGCCTCAGCAATTGCAGTTACCATTTGACAGCAATTTCACTCCTAGGTATATGTATACCCAAAGGCCTGAGAACAGAGACTGAGACACCTAGGTCCCAATGTTTATTGCAGCATTACTCACAACATCCCAGTCCTGGAAACCATCAGCATCCCTCAGCAGATGAATGAACAAATACAACGTTGTATGTCCATCGAATAGAGTATTATTCACATTAAAAAAGGGAGTTTCTCACAAATGCTACAGCGTGAGTTAAGCTGAAAAACACTACACTAAGTGAAATAGTCCAGACATGATTGTGTCAAACTATTCTAGGGGAGAGCAGAACCCTAGTTTCCTTTTGTGATAAATGTCTTGAATTTTAGTTAATACCAAAACAACATGTCAGTACAGACATTTGATCAGTCTCCTCTGATTTAATTTAACAACTGAATGATCCATGGTTTTTGCTATAAGTGAACCCTAGTGTGGCATTACCTCAGCCTTCCCTCCCTTTGCAGCACATACTTTATTCCGTGGAATATCTAAAGAGGAGCACAGTCCTGTTCTTACCCCTGTCCAATCCTGTCCCCTGGGTTTTGGAGGCTATGGCTGGGGAAAATCTTTTATGAACATGTAAGTCTAGGTCTGAATCCCTATGTACTTTGTATTCCATAAATTGCCAAAATGCTCTATGGCATTATTTCCATTGATAAAGGTCACTCTTATGTGTGTTCTGAGTCCGAATTTCTTCCTCATTAAAACATTCTCACAGTTACTAGAGTTACTTCGTGTCTTTTATGTGTAGAGCCTTATGGGAGCTCTTTAAAATAAATTCAGTATGAGCCTCAGTACAGTGGAGAGGCATGAGAAGTGCCAAGAATCCTTTATTTGTAAAGCTCTTGGTGATATCAGCTATGTCTAATATGAAACAGGTTTTGAGATGTAAAACAATACTGAAAGAAGAGTGGGCCAACTGCAAAATGTAAGGGCCTTCTAGGAACTCTGAAGGCTTCATATTGCTTAAATTTGGAAGTTAAGTAAAACTTTGATTATTTGGATTTAAAAAAATGTTTATTAACATACCTCCTTTTTTCCCCACCTCAACATTCTGATGTCTCTCAAGAAAAATCAATTTTTACTTAGTCTTCTTCTGAACTAAATTCCTACAGTAGCAGCGTTACGTGCATTTTAATTAGTTGCTCTAATGCTTTTCTCTAATATCTTATCTTCCAACTTAATTTAATTATTGATTAACCTTGCATTCTTCCTTTTCCTATCTTTGTAATTTCACTTAGGAAAGTGCTTACAAGAAAATGTAGCTTCTCTTTATGGCTGGCTGCATATGACCTAGAAAATTTTGTTCCAGACTTGATTCAATGACTTTCATCAAGCCCTTACACCTCTCTGTATTTTCATTTTGTTGTTTCTGCTGATGAGGTGTCAGCTCACTGTTCATTTTTACCGTCTGTCTGCTTGTCCATCTGCCTGTCTGTCCCTCCATCTGTCATCGGATCTATCTTATCATTTCTCTATCTATAAATTCTTTGACTGCTTAAGAACATAAGCCAATTAATATAATTAATGGGGTAATATGGGATATAACCACATGAATTTTATGAGTGAATTCTTATCATTTGGGGGTAGAGGTCAGGCTTTGTGACTAGCAGCCTGAGTTCAAATTCTTGATGGTGCTGTAACCTTGAGCAAGTTTTGCAAACTTTTTCTTTAGATGTTATAGATGAAGGAAATATGAGAATCTACCTCACAGAGCAATTTGATGGATCAAATGCTTAGTGAGCATGAAGCATTTAAAATGGACCTTGGAACATCACTATTTGCCATCATTATTATAAGTATTAATTATTATTATTATAAATATTTACTTCAAAATTAGCTTCCTTACTGAGACTGAATTGTTTTTCTTTTCTTTTCTTTTTTTCATTTTTTTATTTTAAAGAGAATAAAACAAAAGCGGACAGAACAAAGCAGATCAGAACAGAACAACATAAGCAACACAGCACTTTACAACGAGACAACAGGATACTAACGTTAGCTACCATAATGTTTCTTTCTTTTCAACAGTTGAGCATGGCTTCAATTATAATAATATCAAACATAACAAAATCTCATAAAACCATTCAAAAGAATGAAAGAATTACAGGACATTCTGAACTGAATAACAGAAAATGATCAATGACTACTATAATATCTCATTTTCCATAAAAAATTTGTTTATACTATCACATATATTAAAATCCCAATAAGACACAACATGATAGAACCAATGGTAATAGCAGAGTAGAAGCATGGTAGGACTTCTAAGCAAGATGATATTAAATCAGCAATGGCTGCCATAATGTTTTGTTTTCTTCAAAACAGCTGTTCATACCATCACATATAATAAAGTCAAACAAAACAGAATAAAACCATTCCAACTGATGAATGAAAACATTAAAAGGCTTCAAAGCTAGGTAATGGGGAATCATGATTATCATAAAATCTTACGTACTCTTACCATTTCTCACACTAGGGAGATTGTACTGTATTTACAAATGTGAGTTTGGTTTATGTTGCTTATGAGTATGGTCTCATTTATTTATAAATATCTCAATGTGATCATTCTTTATAGCTGAGTAGTACTCCATTGTATAGAAATACCACAACTTTTTTTATCCATTCCTCAGTTGATGGGCACCTAGGTTGTTTCCAAGATCTGGCTTTTACAAATTGTGCTGCTATAAACATGGGTGCACATATATCACTGTGGTATGATGTTTTCAGTTCTTCTGGGAATGTCTAGAAGTGGAATAGCTGGGTCAAATGGGACTTCCAATCCCAGGTTTCTGAGGAATCTCCAGACTGACCTCAACAATGGTTGCTCCAGTTTGCACTTCCACCAACAGTCCAGAAGAGTTCCTTTTTCCCCACAGCCTCTCCAGCATTTGTTGTTGGTAGTTTTTTTTTTATCCTGGCCATTCTTTCTGGAGTGAAATGGAATCTCAGTGTGGTTTTAATTTGCATTTTTATAATGATTAATGATGATGAACATTTTTTCATATATTTATTTGCCATTCGTATTTCTTCCTCTGAGAACTGTGTATTCATTTCAGATGCCCATTTTTGGATTGGGTCTTTGAATTTCAAGGGTCTGATTTTTTAAAAATTATTTATAAGTTCTAGAAAGAGGTCCTTTGTCTGAGGGACAGTTCACTAAGATTTTTTTCCCAGTTTGTGGGTTTTCTTTGCACTCTGCTGGAAATCTCTTTCAACATGCAGAAACTCTTCAATAAGATGTGATCCCAGTTATTGATTCTGGGAAGTATTTCCCGTGCAGTTTGTTTCTTGTTCATGAATTCTCTACCTACCCCTATGTCTTCAAGATTTTTACCTACTTGGTCTTCCAACAGATTTAGTGTTTCTGTTTTAATATTTAGATATTTGATCCATTTAGATTTTAGTACATGATGATAGGAATGGGTCTAGTCTTAGTCTTCGGCATATGAATAGCCAATTTTTCCAGCACCATTTGTTAGAGGTTATTGTTCTTCCAGTGAACATGTTTGGCCCCTTTATCAAAGATAAGGTGGTTGAGTGTGTTTGTTGTTGTGGTTTTATCTTCCAATCTATTGCATTGATCTTCAGATCTGTTTTTATTCCAGTTCCATGTTGATTTTATTACAATAGCTTTATAGTGTAACTTTAAGTCAGGGATTGTGATGTCTCCTGCCTTGCTTTTGCTGCTTGGAATTGCCTTTGCTATTCTAGGTCTCTTCTGGTTCCAGATGAATTTTAGGAGTGATTTCTCTAGATCTGTGAGGTATCTTAGTGGTATTTTGATTGGGATTGCATTGAATCTATATAACAATTTTGGGAGAATGGCCATTTTCACAATATTTATTCTTCCTATCCATGAACAAGGGATGTCTTTCCATTTTCTGAGGTCTTCTTCGATTTCTTTTTTCAGGGTATTATAATTTTTCCTGTATAGCTCTTTTGCTTTCTTTCTGAGATTAATTCCTTTTTGGGGATGCTAGTGTGAAGGGTGTGGCTTCTCTTATTTCTCTCTCATTGCTTTTGTTGTTATTGTATAGGAATGCTATTGATTTTTGAGTATTGACTTTGTATATAGCTACATTGCTGAATTTATTTATTAAATCTAGGAGTCTTTCAATGGAGTTTTGGGGGTCTTCTATGTAAAGTATCATGTCATCTGCAAATAATGATAATTTAACTTCCTCTTTTCCTATCTTTACTCTTTTTATTTCTCTCTCTTGTCTAAATGCTCTGGCTAGTATTTCCAGTACTATGATGAATGGGAGCAATGATAAGGGACATCCTTGTCTTGTGCCTGATTTTAAGGTAAAGGCTTTCAGTTTTTGGCCATTTAATATGACACTGGCTGTTGGTTTGTCATAGATGGCCTTTATGATATTGAGGTAAAGACCATCTATTCCAATTTTCTGTAGGGTTCTTATCATGAATGAGTGTTGGACCTTATCAAAAGCTTTTTCTGTATCTATAGAGATGATCATGTGGTTCTTACTTTTGGCTCTATTGCTATGGTGGATTACATTTATTGATTTATGTGTGTTGAACCATCCCTGCATTCCTGGGATGAATCCCACTTGGTCGTGGTGTATAATCTTGATGATTTGCTGCATCTTGTTTGCCAATATTTTACTGAGAATTTTTGCATCTATGTTCATTAGGGAAATTGGCCTATAGTTCTCTTTTTTAGTTGGGTCTTTCTCAGGTTTTAGTACTAGAGTAATATTTGCTTCTAGGGATGACTTAGGAAGATTTGCTTCCCTTTCAATTTCATTGAAGAGTTTGAGGAGTGTCAGAATTAAATCTTCTTTTTATTTCTTGTAGAATTCCACAGTGAATCTGTCTGGCCCTGGGTTCTTCTTTGTTGGCAAGGACTTAATTATGTTTTCAATTTCAGTAATAGAAATTGGGTTATTCAGCAGTTTTACATCTTCCTGAACGAGCTTTAGTAGTTCATATGTTTCTAGGAATCTGTCCATTTCTTCTGTGTTGTCGAACCTATGAGAGTAGAGATTTTTGAAAGAGGTGTTGATGATCTTCTGTATTTCCAGAGTCTGTAGTAATTTCACCTTTTTCATTCCTTATTGCATGAATTTGAGTTTTTTCTTTCCTTTTTAAAATAAGGTTACCTAGGGACTTATCAATTTTATTTATTCTTTCAAAGAACCAACTCTTTGATTGATTGACTCTTTGTATTATATTCTTAGTCTCTATTGCATTAATTTCTGCTCTGATCTTTATAATTTCCCCCCTTCTTTTGGCTTTGGGTTTGGCTTGCTCTTTTTTTTCTAGATGTTTGAGCTCTAGCATCAGGTTATTTATTTGTATTCATTCTGTCTTCCTGATGTGGGAACTCAGTGCAATAAATTTTCCTCTGAGGACTTCTTTCATTGCATCCCACAAATTCTGGTAAGTTGTATTTGTATTTTTGTTTGCTTGTAGATATTGTTTAATTGCTTTTTTAATTTCCTCTGTGACCCACTGACTGGTAAAGAGTGTATTATTCAGTTTCCATGTATTTGTGGGAGTTTTGCAGTTGCTTTTATCACTAATTTCTAGTTTCATGGCACTATGATCTGACAGCATGCATGGGATAATTTCAATTCTTTTGCATTTACTTAAATATGTTCTGTGGGCTAGTATATATTTTAGAGAATGTCCCATGTACTGCTTAGAAGAATGTATATTCTGCTGTTGTTGGATGGAACACTCTGTATATGTCTATCAAGTCCATTTGTTCATAGGTGTGATTCAGTTCTGTTATGTCTTTGCTGATTTTCTGTCCCTTTGTGTCAATGGCATGGTAAGGTCTCCTGATATAATTGTGTTATTGTTTATTTGATTTTTCATTTCTGTTAATACTTGCTTTTTATAGCTGGGTGCTCTGGAATTTGGTGCATATACATTTAAGATTGTTATCTCTTCCTCTTGAAGTTTTCCCCTAACTAGTATGTAGTGGCCTTCTTTATCTCTTTGGATCATTCTTGGTTTGAAAGTCACCTTGTCTGCAAACAGAATAGCTATCCCCACTTTTGTTTTCGGTTTCCTGTTGCATGAAGTATTGTTTTCCATCCTTTGACTTTCAGTCTATGAGTTGCCTTTTGGGTTAGATGGGTTTCATATAGACAGCATAAGGTTGGATGTTGTTTCTTGATCTATTCTGCCAGTCTGTTTCTTTTGATTGGTGAATTGAGGCCATTTACATTAATGGTTATAACTGTTATATATTGGTTTATTGTTGACATGTTATCTTTCTGCTGTTGTATCTTTACTTTTCCATTATGTTTAATTGTCTGCCTTGCTTAGTGGTTTTTTTCTATGTGTATCTAGAATGTCTTTCAGTATTCTTTGTAGGGTTGGTTTGTTGGTCATGAAGTTCTTCAGCTGTTCTTTGTCATGGAAGTGTCTTATTTCTCCATCCATTTTGAAGGGCAGTTTGGCAGGGTACATCAGTCTGGGTTGGAAGTGGTTCAGTCCTTTAGGATCTGAAATACTTCACTCCATGCTCTTCTTGACTTTGTTGTTTGTGTTGATTAGTCTGCTGTGATTCTAATAGGTTTTCCTTTATAGGTTATCTGTCTTTTCTCTCTAACAGCTTTTAGTATTCTGTTCTTATATTGGATTTCTTGGTTGGTGATTATTATATGTCTGAATGTAGTTTTATTTTGGTTATGGCTATTTGGGGTTCTATATGCTTCATTAATCCATATGTCAGTCTCCATTCTCATGTTTGGGAAGTTTTCAGCTATTAGTTCTATAAATAGCTTCTTGATATTCTTTGGGCTGTCCCCTTCTTTTTCATTTATCTCTATTAATCTTATGTCGTTTTTCTTTGCATCATCTTGCAGTTGTTGAATTGTTATTTCCTGATTCCTTTTTATTTTTAAAAGATCTTTCTTTTCCTGTTCACTAGCTGCAATCTTATCTTCTAGGTCTGAAATTCTATCTTCAGTATTGTTGAGGCAGTTTTGGCAACTTTCAATAGAATTTTTGATTTCATGTATATCTCTTTGAATCTGCTTCATGCACTCTGTTTGTTTCTCATGGTGTTAATTCAGCGATTTTATCTGTTTGCTTTGTTCCTCTAATTTCTTAGCTGTGTCTTCACTAGATGTGTTCACTATTTCTTTCACTACTTTTATCATTTCTTCTTTTACCTGGGCAATTATTTCTGATTTGAGTTTTCCCATAGCTTCCCCGAGTTGCTTCTTTATTTCCATTGATATCATTTCAGTCATTTCGGGTGTATGGCTCCTATTTTCTTCTATGTACATGGCTCCTACGCTTTCTTGGGATGGCCTGGAGATTCGAGATTGCCTTTTGGTCTTTCATTTTGTCATTCCCTATATTTCCTTGCTTTAAGCAGTGTTCCTAAGCTTACCCAGCTGTGTTGGGAATCACCTCCTGTGCCCTCAGCTCCTGGAACTGAATGGATGTCACTGAGTTTGGCCCAGTCAGGCCTGTAAGACCTCCCAAGCCCAGTCCAGTGTTTCAGGGATTTGAGCAGAAGCTCAACTGCTGTGAGCACTGGTCTCAAACTCTCCCTGTGCCGGTGCTAGTGGGTTGAAAGTCCCCCTGTGTGGTCCTGGCCTCCTGGACTGAAAGAAGGCCCCTGGGCTTGGCCGCATGCACTGAGGCCTGCAGAAGCTCTGGGGCCCAGTCCAGTGTCCTAGGGAGCTGGATAGGAACTCAACCACTGGGAGCACAGGTCTCAAACTCTCTCTGGGCTGGCGCTGGAGCACTGGGACTCACCTCGAGTGGTCCTGACTCCCCGACAGGTTATTGGCTCCCTGAATTGAAAGATGGAAACTGGGCATGGTGTACCGAGGCCCACAGATCCTCTGGGGCTCAGTCCAGTGTGCTAGGGAGCTGGATAGGAACTCAACTGCTGGGAGTGCAGGTCTCAAACTCTCCCTGGGCCAGTGCCATAGGGCTGAAAGTCCCCCTGCATGGTCTCAGCCTCGAACTGAAAGAAGACTGCTGCACATGGTGCACTGAGGCCTGGAAACCTCCAGGGCCCAGTCCGTGTCCCAAGGAGCTGGATAGGATTGAATTGTTCACTTTCTTGCAGGAGCAAAAGCAATATAGGGGACATAGCTTACTTTTTCTATCAGGGTCAGAATGCTATGTTCTGATACTCAGCTGTGTAAAATGCTGCTGAATAGTCAGATTACACAGGGACTGAGAAGTGCTCATTGGCCTAAACAGAATGAAGTCTAGGATCTCAGAGGGTTAATGAGACTTTTTCTAGGGAATGTGTGGAATGATTCATGGAGCAGACACATAAGTGATGCTCCTGCTGTCAGAATATCTGTAAAATAGGGAACAGTAGCTATGGATACATATCATCTAAGAGCTTATTGGCAGGAATCTGTGAGACGAATGCTGAAGGTGCCTGTTGAAAGTCTGAGAAGTGGGGTGACATGCGAGTTTGTGACCAGGGCTCCGAAAGAGTGGTATTGAAGAGCCCTTAGAAGGAGTTCCAGTTGATACCTGCCACCCTGCTCCTGACAGGTGGGCAATCAGTGCTATGAAGACAGCAGCCTGATATCCCACTGGGAAACTGGCAAATTCTTGAGTAAATACAAGTCCTCCGTGTGTTGGATGTCATTTTTGTCTGGTGACATGGAGAATACAATAAGTTGTTTTTTAATCTGTTGCTTTTAAATACAAAGCATCCCTAGAGAATAAAATTCATGACTCAAACAATGTTTCAGTCATTAATGGCCTCTTATTTTGCCTTGGTCAACTTATAGTTTGTTTTACTCAATTGAAATGTAACTTTAGATGTTCAATTAAGATTCCCTTAGCTGAAAGCACTTTTCTTGGCTACCCACAAAGAGCTATGATGATATTTTTATTTATCATAGACTTTTGAAATGGATGCTTAATTGCTTTTAAGTGATATGAAACAAAACTTTGACTAGGAGTTTGATGACATTTACACTATATTAGTAGTGTTGTAAAAACAAATTTTCCAGTACATTTTGATCCTGAAGCCAAAGAAGTACTTCCAGGACTAATATAAGAATTAAGGTGTAACATATATAATATATATTATATATGTGCTTTACAACACTTTCCAGAAATAATACAACAGTATGCAAATTAACATAGGCAAATGTTTCTACATCTTAAGTCTTTAACATATAGTTCTCTGCAACAAAATATGACAAATGAAAGCTGAATTTAAAAAATTTTCATGAGACTAAGATTACATGGGAATCTTTGCAATGAGTTCTATTATGACAATTAGTAGTAAACAATAAATTAAATAGAATCCTTTTATCATTATTTGGTAATACATAGCCTTTTCAGGTAGGCATCACTTGGTGGGTGGGGAATAATGAAGCGAATGGCAAAGGAGACTGTTCCAATACCAAATCACTTTAGTTGTGCCTTTTCAGGATTTCCCACCTTCACATGAACACCACAGGAAGATTCTTGGCAGGGAGAGGCAGGCTTTTTCTCCATGAAGTAGGAGGGGCCATTTGCGGACAGAAGCCTAGGCAAACAGATTCAGAATAGGCATGAGATTTCCCTGGAAGATCTGTCTCTAGCAGATTCTTTGTAGAGATGTGTTCCCAGAGGCTGAGAAGTGGCCTCTTATGGCTTCAAACCATTCAAGTACTGTTGAAAGTCTTCTTATATACCCTGGGATAAACATTTCCTAATTTAAAGACCTCTTCTCTCTAGATTAGATGCAAGGCAATGCTATGGTGTGCTTTCCAATCTCTTCCAGTTTTGACAATATTAATCAAGTCTCAAAAAAGCAAAATTGTGCCATAGTTCTACAAGAAGCCACATGGAAGGTGGGTCAGGAAGAACATCTGGGGACACACACATGTGCTATTTCCAAAATTATTTTCTCTTCTTGTAAAAACACTGTTATTGGAAAGTCTTTTCACTTTTACTCCTGGTTCTGCTGGATCCTAGTTTTTAATTCCTTCAGAAAATTTCTCTCTGACAAATTTCACTGTTTTAAAACTGCTGAAGTGTTGGAGTCATCATACCAATGATACTGACATTAGTTGTAATCCTGCCCTCCTTGCACCTTCACTATACTTTTGAATTATGTTTCCTGGCTTTCTTGTCCCTTTGTTATTCTCCCTCAGTCTTTTCATTCATGCAAAGGTTGACACATTGTGTCAATTAGAGAAGCTTAGAAGCTTGACTCTGAGTCAGCAGTTCTACATCCTAGGAGATAGAGGACATGCCCTAGTGCAACTCTTTACACTCTAAGATGTTGTAATCATTGATTCATCGTGTCAATTTGAGAAGTTTGGAAGTTTAACTAAGTGACTGACTCAGCAGGGAGTCAGACTCCATACTTTGTAAACATCCTGAGCCTGTGCAAGACAAAGGTAAGATGGTATGAGTGCTACACCTGCCCTGGAGTGGGTAGCCTACATATAGTATAAGGTAGGAGAAGAAGCTTGCTATCCCCTTTTTTTGCTTTTGTTGCTTTTACTGTCTTCTGCCACCCTGAACTGTTGCCTCTCTCCATGCCACTCTGCCCTGGAGCCAGCAGATTATTGACTGAAACCTCCACAAACTGTGAGCTAAATAAACCTTTGTTTCCTTTTAATTTTGTCTCAGCAATGAGAGAAAAGTAACTAAGATAATTCAGTTCATTCCTGTTCAGCTGAGAGCTTTGCTACCTGTGGCCATATCTGACACCCTCTGATTTAACGATTGTGCCCATTTGCATGGGATTTGTTTTGCTCTACCAAAAAGTTAACAAAGTTTCTTCTCCAGGATGGGGGAAGATCTGAAGATATATGTCAAGGAAGCTCCAGGAGCTCTGTGGAGTTGTCTCTAGGGTGTGTGGATGCCAGAATCTAGCCAGGTCTGATAGCAGGAGAGTGTGGGGTAGGGTGACGGGCAGGGGAGGGCACAGCACTGATTGTCAATCTGTAGCGGATAGAAGGATATTAACAGCATGAACACCCCCAGCTCACCTGGCTAATTAGAATCTCTGTGGGTGGACCTGGCATCTGTAATTTTTCTGCCTTTTATGATGAAAATATTCAAACGTATACAGGAGTTTAAAAACTGAAACAATGAATGCCCTCATTCACTATCAATCTCCAGCAATTATTAACATTCTGCCTTTTGGTGTGAATGTAGACATCCTGGGAAATACACATATGTGTACATACATACATACAAAACATATACATACACATAGGGTATATTGTGTATATATATATATATGGTTACAGTCAAGTCAAGGTTATGTACTGTGTTTAGTTAGTATCTCATCCTAAGAATCGTCCCAGTTGTCCCAATCTAAAACAGTTTCCTAATCCCCCTGCCTTCAGCCTGAGGATATTGTCTGTTTGAAAGACCCAGCCTGTCGCCTTGCGGAGTACCCATGTTCAGATGATCAGAGTGCTCGGTCAGGTGTTAACTAGTTTATTCCCTTGTCCCTTATACTCGCCCAAACAAGGACATTAGTCTAAAGGTTTGACTTGATTCCTCGTAGTCACTTCTGGCCAGAATGCCTCATAGGTATGCTGTTGAGTTCACATGGCAACACACCAAGGTCACTGTTAGGACACAGAAGGTGATGATGGCCAGGTCTCCCTGGTTAAAGACATTGACATCTAAAGGACAAGATGGGCCTGAATCAAACAGTTCACGGAATTCATTAGGAAATGTAGAATTCTATTTGTAATTCCAGATTCCTTGTACCTTTATTAACTAGTAAGGAAAGACACACCACAACATCAGGGTAAAGGCGTAATTATCTTCTCTGACCACCCATTTTCAGTAAGACTCACACAATCGTTACTTCCACTGGTTCCAAGTGAGTTGTTTTAATTTTGTTTGTGGAATAACTGTGTACTGATTTTATGTAGTTTATACTTTACAAATAAATATAACATTATTTAAGGGTTTTTTTTTTGGTCTATTCAAACTTGCAAAGAGAAAGTCCCTGTAAACACACTCATAGGATTCATAGTTCTTACAACAGACTTCTGTTAAGGTTTCAGTAATTATTTGCTTTCAGAAGGGGAGTGATGTCTGGTAACAGACACCTGGGTAATGAAAGCTCTTGGGGCTACTAGAGTATTAATGTTTCCAGGCCCTTTCCTTTAAACTTTCAGCATTATAAAAGTCTATTTTTGAATCAAAATGTAATACTTTGTTATTATAAGATTTTCTTAAAGTCTTTGTTCCCCCCACATTAAAAATCTCAATTCCTAATAACACTGCATTTATTTATTCTAGAATATACATCTAATTTGAAAAATACAATTTAAATATTAGTAATAACAATAAAAATATTGCTAAAATCTGACTTTAGACTTTGTTTTGTCTTGAATGTGTACAAAGTCTTGTGTTTCAAGAAGTTATTTGAAATAATTATGTTGTGTTGTAATTAGTTACTAATGTGGCATATTTATTAATTCTGTCTTATGTTGCTAATATATAAAATATCTCCCTGACAAAGTCAAAATTATATGAAGAAGTCTACACTGAGAATTAATATTTCTTTTTCTATAATCTTTTTTTTATATTTTGGACTTTTATTAGTATATGTTTGTGATATATAAAGATTATATTTATTGTAGCAAATTGTTACATATACATAATACATTTTTTTATCATCAGATACATTTATTTATCTTTTAAGACCTTATAAAGTTAATTATCATACATATGGATTAAAAACCAATCTTCCTTTCCCATTAGCAACCATTTGGATTATTTTCTGATTTAAATTGGTACTGTTTCTCTATGCAAAGATAAACAAACACATGTTTTTGTTTTCTATTTGTTTGTAGAAAAGGAATGTCCTATATACATTGTCCTTTGCATTACTCTTCTCCCCCCATATCTCTTAAAGTGAATCACCCTCAGGTTTGGGGCAATACAGCTCTCTGTCTTACATTGTTTCTCTGGCTGTGCAATGGATAGATTTACCACAATGTATTCAACCAATGGCCCAGGGAAGGACGCTTGCCTTGTTTGCAGACTTTTGCTATTACAAACGAGGTTTCTCTATGCATATGCTCTTTTGTTTTTATTTTATTTTCCTTTAATTGTTTTGCATACATATTGACATTACATAATGATTACATTCATTGTAATTAATCAGTCTAGAGTTGGCACATGTGCACCTTAATTCTTTTTATTTCCCTTTACCTCTCTTTTCTCCTCCCATCATCCTTTGGTCCTCTTCCCATTTGCAAAAGATTTATCTCCCTGTTTTTATTATTTTTTTTTAATTTAGCTGGTTAGGTTATTTATACTTTGAGTTTCTCATGTGAGAGAAACCACCTGATATTTAAGCTTGTGTGTCTGATTTATTTCACTTAACATTTTCGTCTTGCATGTATCGATTTTCCCACAAATGACTCAAATATACTCTTATTCATTGCAGACTAGTACTCCAAAATATATTAACATCACACTTTCTTTATCCATTCATCTGTTGATGGACAAGGAAGAGGCTTATATTTCACACTTTTGAACACATGCCTTGAAGGTAGATTTCTACTGTGAGTATCTGTAGTTTCATGAGCTTTCTAAGTGTTTCTAATATGAATCTGGGGTGAAGATTCCTGGAATAAAGAATACAGTTGAGAATTGGATGACTTAAGGGTACTTAAAAGCAGAAGTTTGTGTTTCAGGAATCAAAGTCACAGAGAGTGGTATAAATGTGGAACAGAGAAGCACACTAGAGAAGGACTATAGAAAAGAATGAGGTATGAGGATGAGGTCAGGAAAAGGAACAAAATCAAGTACATATAATGGGCATTGGGAATAGAAATAAGCAGAGTCGGGTAGCTCCTGAAAAGATGGTGCCAGCCATCATCACCAGCAAAAACTACGACAAAGAGGCGGGTGAGGGGGGTAGAAAAACAAAGAGCTCCACAGACCTGGAAAAAATCTAGGGAACTAAAAGAAAACATCAGCTCTGCTAAAAATCTCTACTAAGAAAATGCTAAACTCCTAGACCCAGCTAGAAAACATTCCCCAAGCAAGACCAGGAGGTCTGTCTGTTATGGTTCGTGTCTAGATGCCCCCCACAGCCTCATGAGGTCAGAGGTGGCGCTTTTCAGAGGTGGCTGGATTTAGGGTGTGTGGAACTGAGATTAAGGAAATCGTGCTGGGACTAAGGGAGGCCCAGCCTGGGTGTGAGGTAACCTGCCTTAGGGTGGGGAGCTTGGGTGGGATATAAGGGGCAGAAAGAAAGCTGGCTGCTGCTGCTGCTGCTGTTTCTGCTGCTTAGTTATTTCTCTGCGTGCTGCCTTCTGCCTGCCCTGCCACATCGTGGACTGTTTCACTTCTACAATACCCTTCTGCTATGTGACCTTACCATGGTGCCAACTGACCATGGACTTAAACCTCTACGGAACGTGAGCTAAAATAAACCTTTCCTCCCTCAGTCTGTAAGTGCTGGGTATTTTGTCTTAACAATGAGAAAATAACCAAGAGAGTATCCTTCTCTTCCTGCCTCTCAGGGTAAAGGCTGGTGAGATGAAATACACAGCTTCTGGTCTTATGTCTCCTCTGACCAGTGCCTCTCAAATGCAGTTGCATATCAGTTCCTCCACTAGGCTTCTGCAAACAGGGAGAGGAATCCCCGAGGGTTTTGGTGGTCTAAGGAAAAGTGTATCCTGCTATCACCTCCCTTGGATTTCAGCCAGGATTGATCACTGTCATTCCTCTGAAAGTGCACACACGCCAGGGAAGGCAGATTAGGAAGCAGAATAAGCAATGAAGTGAAGCTCTGGCCCATGTTGCCAGGGACACAGCATCATGTCACACACAGCAGATGGACCCATTCTCAAAGTGACTCTGGTCTTTCCATTGTTACACCAGCATGTCTGTTCCAAGTGATCTGTATTACTTTCTTCAATAGAGAGGCTAGCTTCTTCGACTCTCACAGCAAGTGATCAGCAAAATATTTTTCTCTTCATCTGTTCATACGGCTAATGGACTTAGCAAGTTAAAAAAACAATTAAAATAATTATGCTAAAATATAACAGCTCCTGGTCTGAGTATATGGCAGTAAAGTAGATGAAGAATTTGGTCCTTTTTGTAGAGTTATTAGATATTTTCACAAAATTGCAAGAACTATCTTACAGGGCATTGCATCCCTGGTCTTTAGAATTCTGGGCACAAACTTGGAAGTCATCAGTCAGCAGACTCTAAGAACACTGGCCAAGCTTGGTAAATCTCAGTGCTCATCTGTGAGGAATAAGGTACACGTGCCCCATGGAGTTATTACGAGGGTCAGAAGTTACAGAGTAAAGTGCAGAAACTATTTGCTAGACTTGCTTTAGAATAAAATAGATCGGCAAATTAATTCATTATCATTAATGAGGATCTTCTTGAAATAGCAGAATTAGCCCTATGAGGAATGATAAAAAGTCCGTGAATGTTTAAATGAAAATTTAAAAACATATTGTAGCCAAGGACACAATTCAATTAGTCCCACTCAAAATTTCCCCTTTTACTTCAAACACACTTATGTTCCAGTTCTTGCCACTTTTTGAAGTAGTTCCGGAAGTTGTTTTTATGTTATATGTTTTGGCTGCCTCAATGTGCTGTATCAACTCAAATATGAGAGCAGTTTCTGTCAACTGCAAACAGTACACTGTGTCTTCATCTGCCTTATCGGCTGGATGTGGCACTGTGTGACTCCTGGTTCTTCCCCTAAGGACAAAGTCAAGCATGGAAGCGCAACTGAAGACACTCACAAAAGAGGACTTCCAGAAAAGCTTGAGAAAGCCTCAAGGAAGATAGGACAAGTGTGATCAAAGCAAGAGGGAGTGCTCTGAGGGAGATTACTGGAAATGTGTTTTTACTGTAGTAAATTTTTATAATTTTTACTTATTTAAACAGTCACCATCTGTCTTGATCATACTTCCTTGTATTTGATTGCATCATCTCACAGGACAATTTAAACAATGGCCTCATTTATTCCAAGCATCAATTCCTATTGTTTACTGGACCACAGGGACCCTAAGGGGTACAGTGGTATTAATTAGCCATGGCATTAAGGAATAACACCAGAGTGACCCTCTTCAACACAGAAATGCAGATACTGGCTTATGGATATGAGCAAGGCACTGACAGTATCCTCCATAGTATAAAAGGAAATGACATAAATTACACGTTATATTTTATTTTTTTCTTAAGGTAGATGGGAAGGTTTGTCAGCTTATTGGGGAGTAAGAAGATAATAATATCTAGCAAAGGTAAGGTAGTATTCCCGTATGGAAAGAAAGACCTTCTTCCTAGAAAATGCATGTCCTCCCATAACTTTCCACGTGTATATTCAAATGTACTTACATGTACAGACCATCAAGGGACTTGTGACATCCACAGGTTCCAGCTGAAAAGCCTCTCTTTGAAGTAGTTTTCCATATTAGTGGTCTGAAAAATGATTCACACTGGGATGTTGGTGTATAAATAAGGGAGTAAACCTAACTGAGTATTGCATTAAGTTGCACCACCTTACCGTGTTGTATGTTCTGAGTTAGATCGTTATTATTTAAAGCCAATGAATAAAAACTCATTTGGTATTATTGTTTGTTTGCTTGTTTGCCAGGCAACACAAGTCAATTCTCTAAGAAAGGAGTAACTCCAAATCTACAGACAAGAGCTACTTAAGTGTGCAACTGTGCATGCATTCTCCCATAAATAAATTTTTACAAAGACCCACCACACCCACCCACTCACCCACCCACACCCACACCCACACATATACACAGGAACATATGCATATTCACTTGAATATGCAAACAAGTTTAAACATACATCTAATCATTGAGGCGATTAAGACTCAGGACCTATCTTTGGGGCTAAGAATTGTTACAAAGAGCTGATATAGCATCTTAGCATAGTTCAGAAGACCTAATCTGACTTTAGTTTTAGCCAGTCTCTTTTTACTAGTATTTTCAATGGTTAGCTGGTTTGACCAAGTATTCTAACTTCCAGATATAGTTTTAGAAATACAAATACAAGGCACAGTCCCTTGAGGCAAACCACTGAGATGGAAATGGATAAGACTAACACCTCATCTTCCTGTAATTTGGGTGTTCATGTAAAATAAAATTAACAGGTAACACAGGATTGTGACATGAAGAAAAAAGTGTGCTGATTTTTCCCAAAACTGATGACATAGATAAAATGAATTTTCAATCTATGGTACAAAGTTAACTCTTTATCACTTTCAAAGATGAAGAAGTTATCTAACTGATGTAACAACCTAATGACTATTCAATGAATTTTACTTAATATTGTTCAATTTAGTGCCATTATTTAGTCTAAAAATGTGTACATATCCTGAAGAAATCATATGAAATATACCGAAATAATCCATTAAAGTCATTGAGCATAATATATATGATGAATTCCTATGTGGGGTTAAATGTCTGCATAGTAACCATGTAAGGTGACTCTAGCTTCCTGGCTTGGTAAAGACTCCCCCATGACTCAGGCATGTGTATGGCAGGGTCAAACCCTACACCCCTCTGTTCTCTGTGTCCTGCCTCCTCTCACGCAGCTCTGTCTGCTTGGACTGCTCCTCTCTTCTCTTTTGACCTCTGAATCTTATCAGCTTGAGGAAGTGCCAACGCCAGCTACTTCCTAACATTTCCTGTGAGTTCACTATCTGTGATGCCCCCCTACCACGGATTTCTTCAGATGCTTCTATGTGCTATTCAGATTGTCCTTAGCACTGGTAGTTTCCACCCATTCATTTTTCTCACATCCAAGTAGTGTTTACTTTAATAGAAGATGATTTTTGTTGAAGAAAATGTGAAATGAGTTTGTGATTAGCTTCCATTTGCCAACTTAAATCTGTAATGTTCTTCTCCTGTGTTCTGCAAAAGACACCTAAGTGTGTTTGCTCTTAAGCTGGCCTTGTTAGAAATATGAGATGCTATTTATGAACATAGGTAGAAATGTTTACATTCAACTGTCTGCCTTGAGATTATGTTCTTTGGGCGAAAATCTTTTTAAACTATTAAGGGTGATTTGCTGTTTGATCTTTTATATTCTTAGTACATGCAAATTAGTTTGAATATTTTAGTATCAATCGTTTGGCACTATGTTAGATTACTGAACGTAAAAGTATTCAAACTAAGCATTACTTTATAACAGAAATTAAAGTTATCTGGGAAAAGTATTTTTTGAAGCTGAAACATTTTTAGGCTCCTTTCTACGACCCAGTGTAAAATCTGTTGATCTATTTGAATGTAAAATACTATACATGTAGAGACTCTATACTCAATGATGTATTTGATGAAGTCTCAATCAATCCATGACCATCATTTTTAGTGGTTATTGCATATACAAAATGTTGATTGTTAGTGTGTCGCAGTATGTGGGCCCTTGACCATTATAAACGATGGCACTGATTATCTAAGACAGCACACATTTGATCCAGTACCTGATGAGATTCTCGCTATCTGCTGAGTGCATTGAAATGCTCTAAAAATTGAGTTTACAAAATGATAGGCAGCTCCTACTTAATTTTTTTCACTTAAAAAAATACTGTTTCTGAATCACTGAGTGCATTGGAAGAACAATGTGTCAGCCACGCCCGGTTGGAAGAACAAAATAAACAGGCTTCATGCCCCACTTAGCTATATTTAAAATTATGGTATTTCATATTTTAGAAATCTACTCCTCAGCAATGTAGAAAATCTTCCTAGCAGATAATAATTAACAGTAGCAAAATACACAGAGAATACTTCAGAATTTCTACCAATTAGGAATTCATAAACATTTGCAACCAAACTAGATTTTTTTCTCCATCTGTCAAATATTAGAAAAGGCATGAAAATGAAATAAAATAGGTCAGTGGCTTCTTCATGAAAAATTTAATTGTCTTTATAGAGGTCAACTTTGGTCAATTAAATAATCAGGGGAAAATACCTAATTATTCCTCTAGACCTACTTAATGCTGACAGCAATTTTCTTTTTTTCTTTTAAAAAAGTAAAGATTTTTGTTCGAAATAATGGTAAAATATTTCAAGTTCAATGAAAATGTGGAATGTAAATCTCTAGCAACAATAACTATGCACTACCTTTAGAATGCGATCACTGATTTATAGATATTAAGAAATGAGCCAGCTGGCTGCAGTTTTCTAAGATCTTAGAAATGTCCTCTCAATCACAACATTGAGCGATAATGGAAGGAGGACACTTTTATATTAGAAAATTTGTATTTTTCTTGTTATGTCTTATTGTACTGCACATTCTATATAAGTTTGGGACACAATCATTGCTCTAATTTAATTCGGATTCTGGAAACGTGCTTTACATTTGGTACAATCCAACATTCCTCTATATGTTTGTAAATAGGCCACTGTCATAGGGCTTGTGATCTCTCAGGTAAAGGAAAGTGTTATGCTAGACACAACTAAAATTTTACCAGGTAGCTCCCTTCCCACTCAGGCTTATAGCATTCTTAGAGTGCAGACACCTTTGGGCCTGAGGGTTCATAAATCATTGACCTTTACAGCTGAAGATAACTGAATTCATGCCATTAACTGTGTGACCTATGGTCAGATTTAGCAGTTTTCTACTTTTAGTCTTCTTAGCTATATGGAGGATGGCAGTATGGTGGGCACACTACTTTTGTGAGTTGCTGTTGTGATGCCCTTAAAAGGATTAAATGAATACTACACTTATTTCAGCGCCTGGCAAGTAGCACAAGTTTAATAAATGTTGATTGCTCTTCTTGTCATTGTCATTGAAACTGTAGTATAAATTAGACCTTAGCTCCTAGTGCAGTCTTGTTAACAAGCATAGTAATAACCACAGCAGTGCTGATGGCTGGCTCCAGGGAAAGAACAGAGATGGAAGGACTTTTAGCCCTTAAGGGTTCTGAAAATACGTGTATCATGTCATGATTTTAACTTAAGCTACCTCTTCTTGGTGTCCTGTTTGGAGACAGGATGTACATAGAATTAAGGGCAGGAACATTGCAGGGATAGTGAACCATGTGCATAAGCCGGTGACGAGGAAGCCCCTTCAGGGGGAGAGTTGGGGAAATCAGTCAGGGTCTCAGCCTCTGTCACTAACTTTCTAGAGGACCACTGTGACAGGCTCCAGATCTGGATAATATAGAAGAGATCAAGGATACTAATAATTTTTTTGTCCCGAGATGGTGACTTCCTCATTATCCTATGACATAAAGAATCCAAAGTAGAGGGGATCCAGACCTAAAGTTGTGTCTACAGTGCTATTTGGACCAGGATGCATCCACGCCCCATAGAGACCTTGCCACAGTGCAGACTCCCATTGAGAAGGCAAGGTGGGGGCTCAGACCCTGCACTTCTGAAGAGTTCCCCAACAGTGTTG
Organism: Dolichotis patagonum; assembly: GCA_004027295.1. NCBI lineage: Eukaryota > Metazoa > Chordata > Mammalia > Rodentia > Caviidae > Dolichotis > Dolichotis patagonum. Next base: position 14,060 of record PVJX010000241.1, on the reverse strand, counting down.
CTGATCATGTCAGGGTTGTACTTTCAGTGATCAGACCTCTAAACAATGATGATTTATTAATGAGAACCAATCAGTCTGAAGGGAATAGAAATTTTCTATTTACTTACACCCTGAGGTGCTCTGGACCTTTAGACAAAAAGCATGGATTCAGTTAATAATGTACAAAATCGTAGTAAATGACTTTGCATCGCAACTTCACAAAAACGGTAAATATTCTTCAAGTGCATTTTCCTCCTGCTCTGCAAGGAGTGTGACTTAAAGATATACGGGTATTTGCATTATCCATGAAAAAACTAAGGTTTCTTTGCATCTAGAACTTTCACTTTCTTCCTGAGGAGTGACATTTTTTGTGGGAGCCCATGATTTACCACTGGTATTCATTCTCTTGCTTGATTGCTTTATTGAGGATTTAATCAGGATTGTTTCCTGTATTCTTCCTGTCATCACCTCTTGCTTTCACCCTTTCTCTCAGCAAATTTCATCAGATTTTTAAGGATGGCAACTTGTTAGACCATCAGGATCATCTCTGAAAATGGACTTCCAGGAGAAATGGTACCTTGCCTGACCCATTTCACAGTGATTCCCATGTGATTTACCTCTTTCCCCAAATGTCTTCCCTCTTGGCTGTGCATTGGAATAGGCATTTGCAGGCTTAGGGCCTGACCTGAGTAACCTCAAGGAAAAGTAATGAGACAGGGAGTTTCCAGTCTTGATGCCACAGAGACAGTGGTCTCTTAGGAGCAGTGAGGACTGAGGGGTGAGGAGACTAGGATTGAGTTATGTTTATACTATTGTGGGATTCTGAGCATCAGTTACCGCTGCTGTGAAATGGAGCAATCATATGTATTGGTTAAGGTTCTCTAGAGGAAAAGAATCAGTAGAAAGTATGCAAGGGGATTTACTAGATTGCTTTACAGGGTTAGAGGCAGAAGGGTCCACAGTGGTTTTCTGTGCGGTGCACAGCCGGAAGCTGGAAGCCTAAATAGGAGGGATCAGGATACAGAGCCAATATGAGACTAAAGGCCTAGAAGCTCCGGGGAGTCACGGTGTGAGTTCACATTGAAAAGATGAGCAAATCGGGGCCCAGTGTCCACATGCAATGGCAGTAGCAGAAGATGCATCCGCTCAAGGAGCTTTCCAAATGCAGCCCATATCCCCCCCCTTCCATTCCATCCAGACTTCAAGCCTTGTGGACAGTGCTACCCTCAATAAGTTCTTCCCCCTCCTAGTCTGCTGGAGGACACAGCCGTGATCCCAGGAGACACTCCAGCAGAAAAGCGGAAGCATGCTTCATGGATCTGCTAGGCTTCTCTTAATCCAGTCAACTTGTCGGCCAAGATTGACCATGACATCACCGACCGCCGCATGTATGTGCGATGTTAGGAGGCCACGAAAGTTCATGTGAAGGTTCATCACCAGTGTCAGCACCAATTCATTTTTAGCGTAGGGATTTGGATAGCATGGGAGGTTCTGTCCTTTATTCAATTGTCTGTATTATTTGAAACTCAGTGGCAAGGCAGGGCTCCAGCAGGTGTTGGCCAAGCATCATGTGGATTCTCCATTCTCCCTGCTGAGGAGGTGAGACGATGGCTCCCACTTCCCGACTTTGCTGCTGACAGCAAAGAGACAGTAAGTTTTATCACTTTCAATATCAAGCCAAAATACATTTCTCAGTAAAGAGCACCTTTTGTTCTTCTGACTTCCATGGCCATTGCTTTCTAGGGTGCTACGTGCAATTTCTGAAGCTTCAGCTGTAGCCATCCAGGACGGCAACTAACCGCTTTAACCCTCTTAGATGTCTTGGTAGCTTTTGGCAAGAAATTGGCTTTCGTTGTCATTTTCTCTTACACTTTTTTTTTTTGTTCCTGCTGATTTAGAGCTGCCTTAAAATGGCTTAGCTGGGAGCATTTAGGAAATAGCTGATATGTGTGTTGTTATTTGTGCAAAATTGCTCTCATGCCAAGTTGGGTGGATCAGTTTTCAGAGAAAATTGTTTTATGTCTTGCAAAGTTGCTTAGCATAGAAGTATTTGACAACTTCTGTTGGGTGTTGTCTTTCTCAAAGAAGATATTGATAGAATGTGAAGAGTTACCCCTTCTAAGAGTTGTGATTCTGTACAATATTCTTCTTATTCATCTACGGGTTTTAATCTCTTCAGAAATGTACTTCACTTAAGAGTAAAGATATAGTATGTTTGCAATTAAGAATAGGAACATGATATTGCCTTTAAAAACTGTACCATTAATTCTTATATTTGGCCAACATTTAAAAAGGACTTCAATAGTGAATTTGGACTGCATCACTTTTGTCCAGTATGTCCCGCTGTTTGCTCATTTCTTCCCATTTGTTTCTCTACATTCTCTGTAGAGAAAAATCTCTGTGTGCTATGTTATCATTTTTAAGCTTTAAACAGTGATAGGGAAAAGGCCAATGTTAGTCATAGTCACTGATGTATTTCATCATGTTCCCAAAGAACCGTTTTCAAGATGAAAGATTGTCGATAGATGTACAGGGACTGAGGAGGAAGGGTAGGAACGATTAGATAGCCGTGATATGAAAGTTCACATGCGATAGTAGAAATAAGAAGATGAAGATCTGTCATTTCACCTTTCTCAGCTTAGGTTACTAATCTTTAAGGTATGGATACTGTGAAGGTTAACCTTACTGGTGTCGACTTGATTGGTTTACGAAGGGCCCAGGGGATTAGAAAAGCACGTTTGTGGCTGAGTCTCCCTGGGTCATGGAGGCACCATCTTGGGTAATATAGATAGGGATCCTCACTTGCTCTGTCTGGCCCTGCTGTCTTGCTTACTTTCTCAGCTGCCATATATTCAGCAGCTCTGAACTGCTATGATGTCTCTCTACCATTGAGCCAGTAAATGAAGGACTGAATCCTCTGAAATGTGAGCCAAATTAAAGCTGTCCTGCTTTAAATTGTGGTACTGAGTGTTGTATCCCAGCAACAGGAAGGCTACTGTGGATTCTTCGAGTACTGGTCTTCCAGACTTGGTGCAGAGAATAATAAGCAAATACAGGTAAAGTGCCCACTGTAATACCTTTGTGCAGTATGTGTACCACTGACATTATTTAAATGGGCAGCTAAATTGTTCTGGCTCCAAGACCCAACATATTTCTTCTAGCATCTCACCAAGGTGTCCACAAGTGACAAATAGCATATTGCCAATGCTCAGCTGCTTAGTTCTGAGCTTCGGTCACTGATACCTGTGTTGTTACCAATGAGCCTCACCTCTGGTCCTGCTGCGCTCCTGGGGTGGCACCCCATTCCCTCCATCAAGCCAGGAATCTGCTGCTGCTGCAGACTGACCTCAAGCAGTTAATTTGCTTTCTCTCATCACCAGCAGGGATTGGCAGGCGGCTGGGCTCTGGTCAGAGATGTCCCCCTTCTGGTGCGGCTGTTACAGGTATGGGTTTATGCAGCATAGCTTGAGACACAATTTAACGATTTTGGAAGGAATGAGTGTTTTTGTTGTTGTTGTTGTCCCCCTTTTTTGGCTGGTTTTGTGGTTGTTTCAATTGCCAATCCTTTCATCTCCTGGGGCATAATCTGTTCAAGGCCTCAGCTGTGTCCACCTGGACACATCAGCCAGTTTGATTCTTAGACCCTGGTCTTGATTATCATGTCAAGCTGTGGTCTTAAGATGGATTCTCTTTCATGGAATAAATAAAACCTAGCTTTATCCTCTCCTCCTACCTCTCAATTTAAGACATGATTCAATTTTGCTTTGTGTTTTGTTTGTTTGATTTTTTTTCAAAACATTCCTAAGTATCTATAAGAATTCATGGTTGTGAATAGATGTTCTTAGAAAAGGAATTTCCCTAGACCAATGGTGGCAAATATATGGCATGCGTGTTATTTATTTTTAAGTTGAGGTGTTAACATATGAGTTTTTTTTCTAAACTAAAACCTCAGTATTGAAATTTAATTGCAGTGTTGGTACTTTGCAATAAAGAAATGGGTTTTGGCTTGCAGTTTGGGCATTTGATCTAAAATGTTTGCCGTCAGTGCCTGAGACACACTGAATTGTCAAATCATACAATGCTGAGGCCCTATTAAAACAATAACTATAGGGCCTGGGGATTTAGCTCAGCAGAGGAAGCACCTGCCTGGCAAGTGTGAGGTCATGAGTTCGATGCCCAGTACCCAAAAAACAAAACAACAGCAACAAAAAACAATAACTATATCAACTCATCATCTTTGTTTTATTAATTTTATTGAGAAACATTTACTAGAAATTTTTCTTGATTATAAATTGCTAACAAACATGAGTTTACTAAGAAACAATCAATTTCATTAACAAATAAGAGGCTGCATTGTTCAGATATTCATGAATGGGAAAGAATTTGAACTTTGGAGCCAGGGCAACTTGAGTAAATTCTGAATTGCAATTTAGTTCTTATATGACTGAGTAAACACCACTGGTTAATAGCAACCTAGTTCTAGGAAATGCTACGCAGTTCCGAGGCAGGTGGTAGAGGATTTGAGGAAGTGGGCTGTGAAGAGACATTCAAAGAACAGTTGGTGGTGCAAGTGCGCACTGCTTACCCGTTCTGTAAGCGTTGTGTAACTGCTGTCCCCTCGCCGTAACTTGAGTTCCTGAAAAATGCCACCTACCCGTTTTCCACGTGGCCTGCCTTCCTCTGTACTCATCCTTATTCTCCCTGTGAAAATACGACTTTCAGGACTGTGGCTAAGTGAAGGTCTGAGCACTGTGAGGCCAGTCACCTCCTGAGCCCTGTCCCTAACGCGTACCCTTTTCTTTCTCCAGCAGCCCCCTTTCAACCTGGTTTATGTATAGTAACCTGGATACAGTTCCTCTCCCTCTTCTAAGAAAATTAGAAGAAAAATCTGCCTTTTATAACTGGGCAGTGAACTCAGGGTCTTGAAAATGAGCTACTTCCCAACCTTTTCTTTCCTTTCTCTTTCTTTCTTTCTTTCTTTCTTTCTTTCTTTCTTTCTTTCCTTCCTTCTTTCTTTCTTTCTTTCTTTCTTTCCTTCTTTCCTTCTTTCCTTCTTTTCTTTCCTCTTTCTTTCTTCTTTCTTTCTTTCTTTCTTTCTTCTTCTTTCTTTCTTTCTTTCTTTCCTTCTTTTCTTTCTTTCTTTCTTTCTTTCTTTCTTTCTTTCTTTCTTTCTTTCTTCCTTCCTTCCTTCCTTCCTTCCTTCCTTCTCTTTCTTTCTTTCTTTCTTTCTTTCTTTCTTTCTTTCTTTCTTTCTTTCTTTCTTTCTCTTTCTTTCTTTCTTGACTGGCTCTCCCTAGGCCACTGTATCACCCAGGGTCTGCTCAAGCTGACAATCCTACTGTCTTGGCTTCCCCAAGTGCCGGGATCGTAGGTGTGCATTACTCTGCCTGGCTTTTTCTCATCTTCATGTATACACAGAACAATTTGTGTCCTCTTCTGAGAGCGATTTCATTTTGAGGTCTCAGTTTAATCTGGTGTGAAAGAACTTGCCCTTGTCAAAATCATTTAAAGCAACTTTAAATGAGAAGAAACCTGAGCAGCAGGCTCACCTTTTCTGCCCTAAAAGCACACCAGTTAATGTCCCTGGTAAGTCCCCTCCAAAATGAGGGAGTGGAAGCACACTCTGAGCATGCAGACCCCAGGATTTATCACATCCCTATTTCTGACTCCTTTAACTTATCACTTTTAAGAACAGCAACATTTTCAACAGTAGTATTTTCAGCATCTCCTGCTTTCTGAATAAATTCTTGTTTGTGTCCTGGTTCCGTTTCTAAATCTAATCAAGCCAATTATGATGCACGGTGTATTTGGATAAATATTTCAATACAATGTAACATGAGCAAATTATTAACTGCCCCCAGTGGACTGTGTTTCTAAACCTTCACATACTGCCTTCTCAGAAAAACTTGAAACGTATATGTAAATAGCTAAATAAAATGCATTCTGTTCTGAAAAATTTGCTCAGAAAAAAATGACAGAGCCTCCATTTATAAGAAACAAAGCTTAGGGAGATTATCTAGGGACTCTACCTCAGCTTATCAATCATACGTATCTTATATGTATCCAGGGACACGACTTCCTAGAAATGGAGCAGTAAATAGAGAGGCAAATTGGTGAGACTGTCTGGCTATTTACACGGAGACTCCAGAGCGTGAGGCTGGAAGGAAGTCTTTGCTGGTAGTTGTTTGCGGAATTAGCCCGGGAGGTTCTGGTCACTTTCACCAAAGATGCATCATGAGAACAGGTCCAATCATGAGAGTCCAGCGTCAGCCTGCAGCTGCAGCGAGAGAGGCACACATGACCATGGCGTCACCAGGAAGATGTATTTTGGGCTGTACCAGTGCATCCTGTGAGCTTGGCAGTTTTCCTCTGGGCAGCCGCTCGCTGTGACAAATAGCAGGGCTCTGGCTCCGGATTCGGATGCCTGTGAGCACTGCAGCCCTCAGTCGTGAGCGTGACACTCTCAGCCGTTGTTTCTGATCACTCCAGCTCTGCTCAACAGAGCAGCTTCAAACGCTCCTCAGAGTGTTGCTTGGCAGATGTGCTCTGACACAAAAACAATTTCCCTGTGAAGGAGGCGAGGCTGGTGATTTGGAAACAGGAGAACAGCAAAGCCTATCAATCATTTCACACCCGCCGGGGAGTTTTTGACATCAACAATTTGGCTCTCAGCTCCCACGCTACTTTTGTGCCTGAGTGCTATTGAGATGCTCTGAGATTTTTGTTAGTCACTTGGATCATAAAGAAAATATGGCTGAGTGTCAAGTCTGTTTGGGAGACAGACTCACTGCCTACTTAAAAGAACATGATAAATAGGTCGGATCTGGTAAACAGAAGAATTCATTACGTTTACCATAAATTCGTCTAGAAGCATATTGGGAAACTATTCATCCTAGACAGAGGCACCAAGGGTAGTAGATTTCTTACACAGCTTGAAGCAAGTATTTTTTCGTAAGTATTTTCTAGAAACTGGGGAAAAGGTTGAATTCTGAATCTCTGCGCTGTCAGACTTCAGTCATTTTGGGGTAGGCAGTGCATGAGGATATTTTTATGAGAACATACTGGCCATTTGGAGCTCAGCCTGGTCAGAATTGTGAAGTAATGAAAGTTTGTCTTAGATATTCTGTGTCACCAGCTGCAACTTCAGAGCTGCACCTGGGAGAGCTTTTTTCAAGACTATGTCTGGGCCCTATTCAGGAAAAGACTATGCTAGCTAGTTATTTGCCTAAAGCCATCCAAACCATTTCATTGCAAGTGTAGGCTGTATGTCAGCATATACCATATACAAACAGGTGATTCTAAGGGCTGGCAGTGGACAGGTAATAGTCTAGCTTAAAACACAGCTCACAGGGAGTTTGCACGCTTCAGATTTCCCATTGTTCTGCGAAGGTCCTGGTTTATGCTTGGCCCAGTTGTCCCTCTGCCTGTCTAGGAAGCCTGCATGTTCTGGTCAGTTGCATTCTGCATCGTCTCCTCACAGAAAGGGTCATCTAGGCAATTTGAAGAGCAGCTTGAAAACTGGTAGCTGTGTCTTGAGACCGTGTGTCCCTGGAGAAGTCGTGTAGCCTCTTTGCGTCTCTAACTTCTGAGGTATGAGGCAAGGTAAATAGAACGCCCTTTCTTGGTTGTTCCATCAAGTAAAATAAAATCACTCATGGAGACTTGGGAGCAGAGTCCCTGGTGAATATTAAGTGTTCAATAAATATTACCTGTTCTTATGAATTCATGGTTTTAACTTTTCAGATGAGGATAACCACCAAGTAGATTTTTAGAATTTAAGGGAACACTGTTAACAAATACTAGGATGCCAGGCTTAAGTCAGGACTGTCCTTGGCATCCGTCACCATTTTCAAGCCAGTCTCATCTTCTGTTCTAGAGTCTAAATGAGATGAGGGCTTCACCACTTCGCACTTCCCCTCCTTACCTGGACAGAAGTTCAAACTGACCATCACCATTTATAATTTGTTTCTTTTCAGCTGATTGTTCGTCTTGTGTATAATTCAGGGTTTATTCTTGATTTTCTAGAAATTTTTTGAGCAGATCTTTGCTGAAATTCATCACTGTGAGTCAGGGATTTAGCTCAGCGGCACAAGCGCCTGCCTGGCAAATGCATGGTCTTGAGTTCGATTTTCAGTACAAAAATAAAATAAAATAAAATAAAATCCATCATTGTTTCCATTGAACTTATTAACTCCTAGTTTAGAATAGGATGCAAAAAAGGCAAAGTTATTTTGCAAAGGCATGTGTATGTTTGTATTTAAATATTTATATATCTGTGTCCTCATCCATGGATCTGCAGACTGAGTCTTGCATTTTTAGGGCTTCTTGACTCTAAGCTGATGTTTCCATGCTGTATTAGTTACTTTTCTCTTGTTGCTAAGACAAAATGCCCAACACTCCAAACTAAGGAAAAAAGAAGGTTTATTTAGTTTACAGTTTGCAGAAGTTTCAGTCCATACCCTGCTGGCTCAGAGACAGGGTGGCGTGGCGGAGGAGCAACAGGTCAAGTCAGTAGAAGACAGCAAAAGCAACTACAGCCAAAGAGAGGAAGAGCAAGCCTCTTTATCTCTATTACACTGTGTTCAGTCCACCTGCCCTTGGGCGAGTGTAGCACTCACATCATCTCCTGCACAGGCTTAAGATGTTTCCAGAGTGCGGACCCAGGCCCCCTACTGAGTCAGTAAGGGGCCTACTGAGTCAGAAGTTAGTTAAACTTCTAAACTTCTCAAGTAAACACAATGCACAGCATCCTAGGGCAGTAAGGGCGTGTCTCTTCCCCCCCTCCCAAGTAGAACTGCTGAGTTACTTAGTTAAGAGTCCAGTCTTCTCAAGTCGACACAATGTATCAACCATTACAAATGCTATCAAATCTTGGCTGTATATCATCTTTCTTAAAATTTGCAATCATTTTCTTCTTTTTTCCATCCAGTTCTCACAGTTGCTTCTCTGGTGTCTTGTGTAAGGGCCCTCCAGGGTAATTAGATTGATAATTGTATTCACTCAATATCTAATGTAGTTCTGCCTAGGCAATTACACATAATTATATTTTTATTATTATGCATTAACACTTTTAATATTAATCAATGTATTGGTTTTTTCCTATTAAATCACCATTATTTTGACTTTACAGTATATTTGCAGGTGCTAATAATTTATTTTAATGTTAACCATCTCTAAAAACTACCTTCATTCTAACTCAAGCTTCCACACTTATGTGATGTGTTAAGAAATCTGAAGAGAGAATCTGTTAATGGCAGAGGCCTATGGGTGACTTGTCACTCTACTCAGAAACTGTTTTATTTGATCTAGACAGATGTGGTATTATACATTGAGTATTTCTTATCCAAAGTGCTTGGTACCAGAAATGCTCCTGATTTTGGAGTTTGGAATATTTGCATAAATATAAAGATATCTGGGGAGTTTGATCTAAACAGGAAATTCATTTATGTTTCATTTTCAAGTTATATAGTTAGTGTGACGGTAATTTTGTGTAATAATTTTACTGTTCCTATGGTCTAACTCTCACCATCCCATGAGCTGAGGAGTGAAATTTTCTACTGTGGTGCTCAAAAGTTTTGGATTTTTGGAACAGTGGGTTTCAGACTTTTAGACTAGAAATGTGCAACTGTCCTGGAAGACGTGATTCTAGAGGTCGTGGTGGTGACTTGGGTCGCCCATGGTGGGGATTTGGTGAGGAGAGCCAGGGTCTTCAGACACAACAGAAATGCATGAAACCATCTTGCACGGGAGGTTTTCCACATCTCTTTGGGCTTCCTTTTCCATAATGAGGAAAGGGTTTCTTCACCATGACAATAAACATGCCATGTTTCCCAAGAATGAAAACACTCTATAAATAAGGGGAGATAACAGTTGTTTTGTTCACTCAGCACATGGTCAAGGTCTGTGCACCATCTCTGAAGACAGCAACACTGGTGACAGTGCTGCCAGTGTAGCCTGTCTGCATGAGTAGCTTTCTATTTACAACTTTAGGTGTATGTACAAGTTATTTCTTTTTCCTTATTCCAAATGTTCAAATAAAAGTCAAATAGTGGGGACTATATGCAGTAGATGTAGCAGTCAGGGTCAACTTGGGAGAAAAAAATGATGTCAGTTATTTGAATAAAGAACAGTTTCTGTAAAGAATTCTTAATTAGTAAAAGTTGTCAATTGATACACTACAGGGTCAAAAGAGGAACTCTAGGCTGTAACTTTTGGAAGCAGCAACCACCCCAATTACTAAAGAGCAAGGGGAAAGTGCTGAGACTTAGGGGCAGGGTCCTGTGAAACTCACACTGGGACCTCTAAGGAGGAAGTGTACTGCTCTGGGCTGGGAGCTCTGAGCTCAGAGGAAGGGTCCATGGGCTCTGACGAGGAGGAGGAACAATCAGTTTGTGTTGGTGTTTGTTAGGGAAGAAGGACTTGTTTAACTTTCTGCAAATGCTGGGTGCAGCTGCAAGCTCGGGTCAGCATGGCTATGGCAGAACTATAGGAACAAAGCAGGGCAGTGCTCACAGGGGCCACCTGCAGCCTGGATCTCCTGTACCCCCAGTCAAAGAGCACAGGGAGGAGCGGGTCTCTTGTGCCTTCTCCAGCTCCCAAGCCTTTGGTGCCCATAACAAATCCTAGCAAGGAAATGCCAGGCAAAGCCAAATGCAGGCCACGGTGCCACCCAGCAGAGCAGGAAGGGTAAGTTTAAACCTAAGAGACATAAGGAAAGAATTGGCATATTTGGGTAATGTTTTATATTTCCTAAATCCAAAGTTATTATGAAAATACCATCTAGTACAGTTGTTCTAGATGTTTCCTTATTATAATAATGCTGTATTATTACATGGCATGATAAAAAATACAGGGAAACTAACTTTTTAAAATTATTTATTACAGTAAAAGACCAATTTCTGTTAATCATCTTGAAATATGCCCCCTCACTTCAGATGCACTTATACCATAATTCTTGCCTTCTTCTGAAGCAGTTCTGGAAGTCCTCCTTCAGTAGTGTTAGTTTTGCTGTCACGGCTACCTTGAGGCTCTGTCTCTATTCAGGATGTTTGCCTTTCCTGATCCCTTTGATTTTGGGGAAGAGCCAGAATTCACACAGTGCCAGATGCAGTGAATAAGTGAGTGAGGATACAGCAAAGTGACTTTGTGAGCAGGATTCACTATATTTTTGATTACACCTTTTAAAGATACTTAGGAAAGAGGACTTCCAGAACTGCATCAGAAAGTGGCAGAACTGTGGCGTAAGTGTGTTTGAGGTGAGGGGGAGTATTTTAAGGGGGTTTAATGGTGATGTACCTTTTACTTTAATCCGTATTTTAGAACTGAAACCTGTACCATACATTCTAATCATACCTAGTGCGTATTAATCTCTCATGGTGGACGTTCATATCACAGTTAAAGGAGGCATTGCATTCATTTAAGTTACATTTGTAAGACATTAACTTCATTTCACAGTAGCAAAGGAAGCCGGTGTTTGTTATTAGAAGTGGTGCCCGGATCTGACGGTAGTGAGAGTTACTACCCTGTTGCACACAGTCTAATTAATATACACTTAGGCATTGGCTGAATGGCTTGTCGTGAGCTCGGAGTGGCAGTGCCCTGCGATCCCAGCTACGAGGCTGGCCTGCCTACCAAAAGGGGCACACAGCCGTTGGAAGCTTGCTTCAGGAAAAAACCATCTCCAAGCTGGCACACCCTGCTCCTTTGGTGGGATGGGCATGTGTGAATGGGAATGGGTCCCAGCAATCTTTTGGTTGTCCTTAGCTGTTCAGCCTTGCTGCCAAAGGTGACCCAGCACACAGAGGAAGTGACACATTCATGTACTGCCGTCTATACCATTTCCGTGGTGGAAACCTGAGCAGTGACCAGGGCTTGGATTTGTTAATGGTGATTATATTAAAAGGCTATGCTAGTGGCTGCTGAGTCCTTGCATTACTGGGCACTCTGATGGGATGTATAAACACAGCACATTACTCACTGCAGTTTCTAAGTGTGATCGTCACCCCCACTTTATAGATGTGGTCACTGGCTGCAGAGACCTTGGCACTTGCTTAAAACCACACAGCTGTCGCTGGGTGATCCCACCTCTGCGTGCTGCCTGCTTCCCGCGACCCAGAGCCCCTTCCTCTCCTCCTGCAAAGAGTAATGCAGGAAACAAACCCTTCGCTGTGTGGCGCTATGTTTGCAGTTAGTACTATTATTTGGCAAATTATTTGACAATAATGAATTGATTTGATAAAACTAAAATAGGAACACCCGATGCATATCAGGATGTCAGTAACTACATATTTGTTTGTTGTGAACACATACACAGCCATTTGCCTTAGTGATCATTTTCAAGTTGATCCATTTTGGCCATGAAGATGTTATTAAGTTTGTTTTTTAAAAGGTCACCATGTACACGTACAGGGAGTTAACCAACTCAGCCTTGAAGCCAGTTCTGCAACAACGCCTTTGATCATTTCAGCTTCAGGAATGGTGAACAGAATTTCACAAGAAAGAGAAAGAAACTGTGCTTAACAATTATTCTCTGAGATTTTTTTCCAAGTATAAGGCTTGGACACAAAGAACACTTTCATGTCTCAGAGCAGGACTACTCGGAAGGCAAAGGTAGGAAATAAATTGAACTGAAATGATTATATCATCAATGAGCCCTTGACTCAATCCCTCAGGAAATTGTATTTAACAAAATCATATTGTTTTCTATTTCCATGTCTTCTGAGCTTCCTTGAATCAGAGCCATTATTGAAAGCTTGCTAGCATGATGAACTAATTTTTAATTGTCACCTTATATACCACATGTCACTGTGCACGGCAAGGCCTTTTATAAACAAAACTGAAGTGTTACATTTTTTATGAAGGTAAAAGCTGGGTTAATATGGAACACGTAGGTAGTGACATTGATTCAAGACATACTCTTACGCTAGCTTCCAGGAGCACCCATGTCAGTTTTCAAATTATGATTTTATTCCGGTATATTCGTGTTTTGTGTCAAATCTCAGGGCATGAAAGGAAACCCATGTTGCTGAAAAAGACACTTGTTCCTTTTCAGCTTTGCTTCCCTCTGACTGAAATATCAGGTAACAGGTGGAACGTCTGCCAGTGCCCCCTTCTGGATGGAATATGATACATTTACAGATGTTTCCTGCCCTTTTTTACAGGCTGGGCTAAGCAATGTCTCCTTGACGTCAGAGCGTCCAAGAGAATGATGAAAGATTGCAACTGAGTTGTGCTGTGTGCACAGAGAGACACGATACTCAACTGTCTGTGACCAAATTCTGAAAACACATAGCCTTGGGCACGCTGTTATCCTGCACTCTTGGTGCTTCACTCTAAATTTAAGATTTTATTCTGAACTCTGTATCTACAAAGGTAAAAACGAATGATTTAAGAGTCTTTTAAACTAGAGTTTCAGCTGGATTTGGATCAAAGGGCCAGGACTTGCAAGGATAATCTTGAATTTTTGCTAACATGGCTCCAAACTGTTTTAGCAACCCAGTTTCCCTGAGCTATGGAAACTCCAGAACCCTGCCCCTCCATGTAGTTACTCTGAGGAGTAAGAGTATCCATGAAATGTCTATTTGAGTACCTGACCTAGGGTCGGCATTTTTGGCAATATCTGCTCTGTTAAGAGTTTATATGACATCAATACATGTCTCTTTTAATGTAGTGTCCAAATTAGAAAAATAGATTTAGGATTAGTATTTCTAAATGTTAGGTATAATTTTCCAATTGATACATATTTATATTTTTCCATTGCTCATGTTAAATGCTTTATGGGCTGACTTTGATTTTAAAGAAAGATTGCAATAAAGTATATTTACCACAAGGCTTGTAAATATACATCATTTGTGATCAAAATATTATTCCATACCTTGAGCAATAAAAGAATTCCAGGGCTTTCTGAACCGAATAACAGAAAATGATCAATGGGTATTATAATATCTCATTTTTGATAAAAAAGAAAAAAATTTGTTTGAACTATCACACATATTCAAATTCCAATGAGACACAATGTGGTAGACAGAACCAATGGTAATAGAACAAAAAAAAAGCATGGTAGGACTTCTAAGAAGGATAAT